>JAJPUD010005974.1:0-71358 GCA_023553655.1 Myrmecobius fasciatus | reverse complement strand
AAGAAAGAAAGAAAGAAAGAAAGAAAGAAAGAAAGAAAGAAAGAAAGAAAGAAAGAAAGAAAGAAAGAAAGAAAGAAGGAAAGAAAGAAAGAAAGAAACTGGGGTTCCAAGAGGCAGAAGGAAGACAGAAGGTTCCCTAAGCAAGAAGAACAGCTTATGTTTATGCCTCTTTAAGTATTCTCCTGGGCTCAGTGCAAGAAATATCTCTTCCAAAAAACTGATTTCTTTACTGATTTCTACATAAGAAAGCATAATTTCTCTCCTACCCAAGCCTTTGAAATGACTTTACATAAGATCATAGATTTAGAGCTAGAAGCAACCTTTGAGGTCATTAAGTCCACCCTCTTAGTTTTACAGATAAGGAAACTGAGGCACAGAATGACTTGCACAGGAATCTTTCTTTAGTCTACAATTCCTATCAGACCAGCTCCCATAATCTTTACATAAGTGGCATACAAGATAGCCAGGTAGAGATAGAGAAAAGTAGAATTTCTTGTTCTCTTAAGGAAGGTTCAACCCTTCAAAGAATCCTCCAGTTATGGAAAGGAATGTTGTCAACAGGAAGATTTATAGACTGATTTTCCATATTGCATAATTACTTGGTCTTTCTTTGGGAAATAAAGTGTCTCTATATTCTGGTGAATGATGAACAATGGCCAAACAAGGAAACATGTTTATGTCCATGAATGGGCATGCACAGACATTAAATCACAGATCAGAAGTATTGGGATATCTCCTTCCTGAACCTCCTCTAGTAGTTCCAGCCACTTCTCTCATAGTATCATGGGAACTCCTTAGAGGTATGGATCAAACCTGTTGGCTTTGTAGACTTGAATAAGCACATTCCTGCAGACTGGCTGAATCCTATAGGAGAGTGCTGGATTTTTTGTAGATGTTTTAGTAGGCAATCCATACTACTATGACATCAGGTTTAAAAGCAAAGCCCCTTTTCCTAGGCCTTGTGATTAGGCTTGTTGCTCTGGTAGCTTGGGATCCTTTCCCCATAAGAATGGTGCTGTTTCCTGTGCAGGGTGATAGAATTACCTGGAACCTGAACTCGAAGCTACACAGCACACCTGGGCACATTTGTAGCGTTCTGACCTATGCTTTGTCTAAGTCCATTTCATCCAGTTTTGACTGATGAATTGTGGCTCTGGTGTTCATATTTTATTTATGAACAAATTGAAGATTGCTTCATTGTTTGAGGAATACAGTAATTCACATATGGTCATGTGGCAAAACACACACACACACACATATACACACACCACACACATCCACACACAAAACAAATCATGGTCACTGAGATAAAAATGAAGCTATTGCTTTAATCCTAAACTGGTTTGCAAGCCCCTTGACAGCATGGACAGAGCCTTCAATTCAACAAATATTTACCTGGAATAGAGTAAGTGCTTGATAAATATCTGTGTATTTGTGTGCATAACATTGTGCTAATAATCCAGGAAGATAAAAAATTGAGAGGGGGGGGGAATCTGTCCCAGTCTTCAAAGAATGTAAATCCAAAGACAGGCTAAATCTCATAGACAAATAGCTATAGGCTAAGTACATTATAAGCATAGGAGAGGGGTCCATGCAAGTGCCACCTGAAATGTGAGGGGGGAAAGGTCATACTGATGAAGGATGGAAGGAATCTGAGAAAGCCTCCTTAAGGAAATGGCAGTTCAATTGAGCTTCCTAAGAAGGAACTCTCAAGAAGCTGTTTGAATCTGAGGCAAATCAACCAGTTTCCATTACCTACTCCAAAACACTTGATGTTCTCACTAGACAGAATGAAGAGATATAAATACAATGAAAAACTACAGCAAATGACTTTCCAATGCATATAAAAGTGACCCAAAAGCCCATGGCAACAGGAGAAGAAATCCATCAACTAAATCATTGTAAGTTCAGGGTTGTCTTTCAGTGTGACCAGAGACATATGTGTGTCTGGAGGGAGTAAGAATGGAGGACCCTGAAAAATACTCAGAAGGTCAGAAAAGCTGAGGGGAGAGACTTTGGAAGCTCCCCAGAATTTACAAGTTAATAATAGCAAATATTTAAAGAATAAACAATCCTAGCAGGATGATTTTAGAAAAGCCTGAAAAGATTTACATATACTGATGCTGAGTGAAGTGAACAGAATCAAGAGAACATTGTATACAGTAACAACAAGATTACTTGATGATCAACTTGGTGGTGGACTTGGCTCTTTTCAATAATGAGGTGATTCAAGGCAATTCCAATAGACTTGGGATGGAAAATGCCATCTGAATCCAGAGAAAGAACTATGGAAACTTAATGTGGATCAAAGCATGGTATTTTTTACTTTTTTTGCTTTTTCTTTCTCATGTTTTTCCCTTTTGTTCTGATTTTTTCTTGTACAACATGACAAATATGGAAAAGAATCAAACATATTTAAACTATATCAGATTGCCTTGCTGTCTTGAGGTAAAGGAGAGAGGGAGAAAAGTTTGGAACACAAAGTTTTACAAAAATGAATGTTGAAAATTATCTTTACATGTATTTGGAAAAATAAAATACCATTAAAAATAACAAACAATTCCTATGCCATATAAACTATTAGCTAAATCATAGATAGCCAGTATCTTAAAAAGCTCATTTTATGAGACATAGAATTTAATAATCAAAATGAGTAAATATAAAGCAATAACAATGCATATAATTAATAATATGATGTCATTAACAATAACAATAGTTGATTATTTCTCTTTATGGTTTTGCAAAGTGGGGATAGAAAAAAATTACAAAGAGGCTGTAACAATATATTTCTGAAATCATTCATTACAATTGTGTTGAATTTTAACCAGGAATACAAGGATGGTTCAATATTGAGAAAACTAAAAACATAATTAAACTTATTAGTAACAAAAATAATGAAAATATGCTCCTATCAGCAAACAGAAGAGCACTGATTATTGATAACTGATAACACTCAGTTAGATACTAAATAAAAGGACTTTTCCTTACTATGATAAAAAGTATACATCTACATTGAAAAGCCAGAAGTTATATATGGAGTAGCACTGAAAGCTTTCCCAATGGGTTAAGGAATAAATCAAGGGTGCTCACCATCTCCAATATTATTTCATAAATTAATAAAAGTACGGGGGGTAGCTAAGTGGTACAATGTATAGAGCTCCTAGCCTGAAGTCAGGAAGATTTATCTTCCTGAGTTTAAATCTGTCCCTATGTGACCCTGAGCAAGTAACTTAACCTTGTTAGCCTCAGTTCCACATTTGTAAAATAAATGGAAAAAGAAATGGCAAACTTCTCCAGTATTTTTGCCAAGAAAATCCCAATGGTATTAGACACAACTGAAAAATGACTAAATAGAAAAGATACTAGCCAAAACAAAAAGATAAGAAAGAAATAAAAAAATTAACAGTAGTCCCATGGAGAAAAAAATCAGTCACTAATAGAAAAAACTACAATTTAAAACACCTCTCAGATATGACTTTAAGTTAACAAAGATGCTAATAAATTAGAAAATTCAATGTTATTAGGGATATAGAAAGACAGTCCTACTAATTTACATAGTGAAACTATGTAAAACAATTTGGAATTATTCCAGAAAAGTGACTAATTATTTTATAGCCTTTAATCCAGAGATTATCTACTGGATTTAAATCCTAAAAGCTATTGACAGCAAAGAATGACATCACAGATATAAAAAGGTTCAGAGTGGCATTATCTGTGATAACAAAATGATAGAAATAAAATATGTGAATGATGACTGTGAAAATGGTTACAAAATTATGGCATATGAATGTAATGGGTTATTATTGTGTCATAAAGTATAATATTATACATATATATCAATATTATATAAATGTATTATATAATGAATATGAATACAAAGAAATGTGAGCAGAAGATTGATGCATATTACAGAAAGCAGAGCCAAAAACAGTATACATACTGATTAAAGCAACAAAAATCAAGAATAAGCAACAAAACTTAAGTCAAATACAATGATTAATGCTTGTCCCTCCTTTCTATTAACAATCAATAAACTAACTTTTTCAAGGAATTTACTTTGCAAGGGAGGGGAGAAGTCTTACAAGGTGGAAATGGTATTGAAAATTTCATGTAAAAAAAGTCAATTAATTCCTTCTGAGCCTGTTTGACCTTGTCTTTGCCAGTCTCTTTATCAAATGGTAGCTGAATCTTGCTGAGTCAATTTAACTTATTTACATCAAGAAAATTATGCTTAAATTATTGATGAAGCTGCAAGTTTGAGTATGTCACTGTGGCAGATACCTACATTTTCTTAAAATTTAATTTTAAAAACTTGACTTCAAAAGAATCTGTTATTCTATCTATATTCTCAGTGAAGAAAATGAGTATCATTTTCATGTCATATTCTTATGTGATCTTTTTTTAATGGTCTGGCACATGAGAGAAGATAAGCAGATGGCAGGTCTGAAATGGTCTAGAGATCTTTACCTGGAACCCATCTAAAATGATAAGAGTAGCTCATATTTATATACTTTATTATAAACTACTCTGTGAGGTAGAATAAATACACTTACCTCCATCCTACAAATGGGGAAATGGAGACCAAAAAAGAAAACACAAAAAGTGGAAAGAATTCAAAGATAAGTGTCCTGACTCCAAATCCAATGATATTTTCATTACTTTAGTCCCTGCTCTGAACTCAAAAGTAATTACCATTTCTCTTGACAATTCACTGACTACCTGATAGACTGATTTTTGGAACAAAGGGAGAATAAACACTGGAACTGAAATTAGAGGTTCAGATCTTGCCTGTGACTTTAAATGCTTCTATGACCTTGAACAAGGCACAACTTCTCTGGGCCCCAGTTTCCCGTTTTGTAAAATGTGGGATAGGACCAGATGGCCTCTAAGATACTTCCAGCTGGAAATACAGGACCTTGTGATCCTGTGCTATTTAAATATTTTATTATTTAGCTTTCACATGTTTATGTTGTTGCTCCAACAAGATTATACATTCCTTGCGGATAAAAACTATTTTTATTCTGTATCATCAATAGAGTCATGAAGAAAAGTGTCTTGCCTACAATAGCAGTTCTACTGCTTTATTGTGTTCTTTCTTCTTAATAGTTTTATTGATGCCTTCTATTTTTTTTATATCACAGGTATTTCTGTATATACCCCTTCCACAATCACCTTATAAAATCTTCTCCAAAACAAACAAATAATGATGTAAAATCAATGAATACAGTGACCTGATCTAACAATGTATTCAATTTTAAGACCTATTGCCCCCTACCTATCCCCTCTAAAAAGAGGAGGCTGCATTTCCTTATTTCTTCTCTAAGACCAACTCTAATAACTGCAATCATACCTGCTGGTTTGTTTTATCCTTAAGTCTGAGAATAAAGGTGGATAATCCAAAGATCAAGCAAGCCCCAATGAGAAAAACTATCACTAAGGCAATAGTTAAACATAAATAAATAACTGTCTGAACTGCAGTTCTTAGGATACTATTATGTCATTTTCAGATCAAACTATAGCCCTGGGATTTTCTCTATCTGTGTTGCAAAACAGAAAAAAAGGTGGAATTACCATGTTTACATCAGAGAAATACTCAAAAGGTCACCCCCAAACCAAGAATCCAGTTCCTACAATTCTGCCCACCCCTTGACTCCAAAGTCCCAACAAGCATTATTAAAACAATCTCTTTGCCCATGGAACTCCCATAATTATACAAGTAAGGAGTCAGAATGTCTCCTCTTCATATTCTCTAGGCATTTAGCTGCAAAGATACATTTAGTCACATAACATGTGCCCAATCCAAAGTAAAAATTGTGAAAAGAGAAAAACTATGTTGCTGTCATGTTTTAATCAAAGTTGAATTTCCTCAGTCCTAAAATTCAGGAAAGTTATCACCTGGGTGTTAGTGCTCAAGTCTCCTTGTTTTAGGGTAACAACTAAATTAGTCATCTACCATATAAACCATGAAGGGGACAGAGAGAGGGTAAGTTTGGGAAGAGACTGGTTTGATTTTCCTTCCTCTCCCAAGCAATGACATATGTATGTGTATATGAATGCATGTGTATATGTTTTATAAATGTGTATATGGGTATAGCTGTGTGTATATATATATATAAATATATATATATATATACATATATATATTTATATGACATATATAAATATATATATATATAGTTAGTATGCATTTGTATATACATACATTATATATAAATTCCCTATTGGATTCTATAATAAAATACATTGTTAGACTATATACATATGATATACATGTAGATATTCACACATGAAAATATATTTAATATTCACATCTATATATATCTCTATCTCTGTATATGGTATGTATATATAATATATATATACTTAAGTATATCTATATATATATGTACATGTACCATATATTCATACATATACACATATTTAATTTAGCGGTATGTGTATATGTGGCGTATGTGTGTGTGTATATATATGTACACACACACATATATATATATATATACATACACACGTGCATATTCTAACAATGTATTTTATTATTGAATCCAATGAGGAATCTATTACCAGACTGACATATTTTATTCTTATGACCTTTGTATATTCTGGTCCCAAACCCCCATAGGGCAAGGATCAAAAAAAAATGAAATTAGAACCTCCTTCTACAATACCACCATCAAGCAGTCATCTAGCATTTACTTGAAAGCCCCCAATGATAAATAACCCAATATCTCCTGAGACACTTCTGGATATCTCTTTTAGGAAATTTTTGCTGATATCAAATTCAAAATAGCCTCTTTGAATCTTCTACCCAGGGCTCTTAGTTCTTTTCCCTAGGATCATGCAGAAATAAGTCTTCTATGTAACAGGCCAGAAAATAATTGAACATAAGCATCAAATTCACTCTATGCCCAAGGTTTCTTTCTTTCTCAGGCTAAATGTTGCCAACTCTTTCAATGATCAATTGATCTCCATATTGTATCAAATAAGAGAGCTCAATAGTGCCTCTGGTGCACAGTTGATAGAGCACTAGGCATGGAGTAAGCAAGACTTATCTTCATGATTTTAAATATGGTCGTAGACATTTATTCACTTTGTAACCCTGAGCAAGTCACTTAACCCTGTTTGCCTCAGTTTCCCCATCTGTAAAATGAGCAGGAAGAGGAAAAGACAATTGACTCCAGTATCTTTGCGATTTCTTTTTTTTTTTTTTGTTGTTGTTGTTGTTGTTGTATTTTACTTTGCAATTTTTACTTTAGGTTGGGCACATGTTATATGGCCAAATGTATCTTTGCAGCTAAATGGCTAGAAAAGATGAAGAGGTCAAAAAGAGTCAGACATAAATGAAGCTATAGAACAAGGAATATACACAAGGAATTCAACAGTCTCTTAGTTGACTTCTTCCGGATGCTCTTCATTTTACGAAGATTTCTCTTAAAATGAGGTTCTCAGGGGTGAGCCCAAAATTCCAGATGTGTTCTGATCAGGACCATGTTCAGCACCACTCTTACCTCCCTAGTTTTGGACACTTTGGGCACTATTAGATCTTTTGGTTACTATACCATACAACTGACATATTCATCTCACAGATTACTAAAACCCCAAGATCTTTGGGGTTAGTGTTCTCAATAATTTTTAAGAATAAAAAAGTGTTCTGAGCCCCAAAAGTATGATATCTGCTGGTTTAGGACCCAACACCAAAGTGTTGAAGAGGCAATATGGCAAAATAGGTAGAAGGGCCAATGGGCCCTAGATTCAGGACACCTTGCAAACTTTAAGTTTCTCAGTAGTTAAAAGATGCTGGATTCAAATTTAGATTCTGACTTCCTTATCAGCCTTTCTGAGATTCAATTTCTCTATCTGGAAAATAAAGCTGTTGAATAATACGGCATCTCTAGTTTCTCCTCCAGAATTCTGCAACTCAAAATGATGACTATGAGATGAGAGGATCAGTAAACATCAAATTGTAATGCCTGAAACTTCACTCTGCTTTTCCCATGTAATAGAGCCAATATCAATGTACTATTGGCCATGTAAATTTTCATATTATTGACTCAGCACTTTGATGAATTAAGATCAAATCACTGTCTTCCAGTGTAGGGGTGGATAATCTTCCTGTTTGGGGCTGTTATTCATTTAAACCTTTTTAGATGGAATTGTGCAGGCTCCCTGAGAAAAGTAACTTGAACCTGACCTTGGCCTCTTGAACTCATTCTGCAAAAATTGTTTCTTAGCACAGTGTTTCACTTGATTCAGAAGGCAAATTTGCAACTGAAAATTATACTAACTCCTCAAGGTTAATGCTAGTATTTAAACCCTGAAAGAGGCTAGGGATTCCAAGGAGCTCAGATGAGGAGAAAGGACATGAGGGACAGTCTATTAAAATGTGCCTAGATGGAAGAAGGAACACTGTGTATAGGGAACAGGGAGAAGTACGCTATTGTAGGAAGAAATGATGTCTTAACAAAGCACTATTTTAAGTAGCAAGATTAAAAAATATTAACATCAAATTAAACCATTCTCACCAGCATTAATTAAATCATTCTCACCTCACCTACTAACTTTCTGAGCAAAATTTATTTTTAATAGAGATTTATTTTTGGACTGAAAGTGTTATTTCATCAGGGTAGGAAGTACCTAGCAAGGGAATTCCTCTTCCTATGAAAATCAGCACTATTCCTGCAACTTAAGAATTTAGAAAGTTAAAAAAAATAGAGGACTGAAAGATCATAAAGACAGCATTTGTCAGAGGTGCGATTTTATCTAAAGCATTATAGGATAATTTTCCTGGTTTAGCTCTACAGATGCCATTTTCTTAAAACAGCAAGTCTCATAACTAGTTAGAGCTTGCAGAATTTAGCTAACATCAAATTTTAACTTGTTTGTGATAAGAGAATTTCTGGTTCAGCTTTATTACCTCTATTGACAAGATGAGCATTTTTCTCTAACAGAAAGAGTTCTGGTATTAAAGGTTAGTATGCAAATTTCAGCTATATCGCTAATGTTTATGGTCCAATTTATTTTTTATCTGTTGTATATATATTCCCCTTCTGCCATCTGTTCTTTGATGTGTAAATCATTACCTTCCTCTTCTGCTCTCTGTTATAAAGTTGCTGAAACACCTGCTCAGCACCCACTAGTTTTTGTGAATTGTGGGCCTATGCTAAGAATATAAAGTCAGTTATTAAAACCTCTCTGTAGGTTAATATGATTGAGGCAAGGATGGGGATCGTCTGGCTTGCTGGTCCCGTAAGACCCACAAAATCATTTGTTAACATCGAGTGATTTCTAATGATTTTTAAAAAATTAACCTTGCCATGCACTTTTTAATATTCAGCTGAAAGCTGACAACAAGAAAGGTAAAAGAGGCACCTGCTTCAAAAAGGAAAATTAAGGGCACCTTTGCCACCAACTTTTATTTAGGTTGGCTCAGTTGTGAATAAACCCAAAATATTTATTTTGCATATTTAATGTATATCTATCCAAAATAAAAATCAACCTAATATCGATATTAGAATTATCATCACCTTTTCCACTTAAGAACAAGTAGTCCATCAAAATTCCCTTTTACTGTCTCACCAAGACTCAGCAAAATTCACTTGATATAGGAACTGGAGAAGATATGTTCAAAGAAGTTCAGAATGGGGCAGCTAGGTGGCACAATGGATGGAGCACCAGCCCTGAAGTCAGGATGGACCTGAGTTCAAATCTGGTCTCAGACACTTAACATTCCCTAGTTGTGTGACCCTGGGCAAGTCACTTAACCCCAATTGCCTCAGCAAAAAGCAAAAAAAAAAAAAGAAGAAGAAGAAGAAGTTCAGAAGGCAAGAAGAGAGCTAATTTAACTTGGGCAAATCACCTGACCTTTAATTTGTCTTAGTTTCTTCATCTGTAAAATGGAGATTTAATGTGCCCATTTTGATAATATATTTATATATACTTATATATAGTTGTATATAAATGTATTTATATTATGTATAAATATATTAGTATTTATAGATATAGGGAGCTTCTCTTCATAAGATTTTTCTTGACTAGAAAGGATTTTCTTTGGCCATAATTTGCATATAAATTTTTTTCTTCTATCCCTCACCCATCATTACCACCACAACAATGGACAAAAAAATGAGTGTTTTTCCTGCAAGTGACTAATTCTAAACATTCACATTTACTTATTCAAAAATAAGTACTGAATACCAACTATGTACAAGGCAGTGAATAAGCTATGAGGGAGGGTGATATAGAGAAGACTCAGTGCTCGCTTTGAAGAAGCTTATTGTAAAAACTTAAGACATCACCATCAATCTCTAAACACTGAAGGACCTGTGATTCTGACACCATGAGCATATAGTCCCACTGGTGCAGCTCATATTCCCTCTTCATAACCATTCATGCAAGCATTTTTACATTACAGAGTTAGTGTGATAAAACAAACAAAAAAAACTCATCACCCTGTGACCCATCTAATAATGAGCATCTCTGAACTTGGCTGTGCTGGTCCTTTGGCAACAGACTCAAAGTCCATTGCCTGTATAGCTTCACATGATCTGTCAGAACTTGCACTACAATAGTACGGGGAACCTTGGGTCATTTCCAAACTAAAATGAAGTGATGAAGGATAAATGGTAGCAGTGAGTCATAGTAAGAACTGACATGTATCAATTGTAGCACTTTAGAGTTTACAAATGGTTCTACATAATTACCTCATTTCATTCTCTCAAATCCCTTATGAATGCAGTTTTATTATCCTCATTTTATAGATTAAAAAAATGAGTCTCAAAAGAGGTAAAGGTGACGTGTCCACAGTCACACAGGTAGGAGGTATTTGTCAACTGGATCTCAAACCCAGGACTTATGACTAAATCTAGTGTTTTTATTATATAAATATGAGCTATTAATGACTAAGTATAAGGAGAAACGAAACAAAAATTTGGGAAAGTATACTACCTAAAATTTGTATAGTCAGGTCCTATGCTAAGCACTTTAAATAATAATAGCTAATATTTATATAGTACTTAAGGGCAGCTAAGTGTGATGGCCTGAAGTCCAGAAGACTCATTTTTCTCTGTTCTGATCTGATCTCAGACACTTACTATGTGACCCAAGAAAGTCACTTAATCTTGTTTGCCTCGGTTTCCTTATCTGTAAAATGAACTAGAGAAGGAGTGGTATCTTTGCCAAGAAAATCCCAAATGGGGTCATGAAGAGTTAGACACAACTGAACAACAAATAATAAAGTGCTTATCTATGTGCCAGGGACTGTGTTAAGTGCTTTACAAATGATTCTCACAACAACTCCATTTTACAGCTGAGGAAACTGAGGCAAAAGGAGTCAAGTGAGTTGCTCAGGGTTATATGTATCTAAAACTGAATTTGAATTCAGAATTTTCTGGCATTCTATCTACTGGGTCACCTACTGACACCCTTCAGAATTTGATTCATTTTATACTACTGAAAAACAATACACTAGATATCAACTTCCAAATTACCCCCACTGAAAGAATCAGTAGCTGAAGTTAGCAGATAAATTAAAACATATTAAGCCACCTGCCCAACTAGCACAGATAGCATGGATAAAATGCAAACAATTCTGCAAAGCACAGAAAATTCCAATGTCAAGACATGCTTCATATTGGACACTTTTCAATGATCCATCATGTCATTGCCTCTAAAAGTCATCTAGCCCTCTCCACCATTCATCATCTATATTCACCTTCCCACTATGGAGGAGTAGACAGAGTACCTGATGCTATCTTAGCTTTGTCACTTCCTGGATCCTGGGTTCTTGGGAAAGTCACAATTCCTTGTGCCTTAGTTTCTTCATGTGGGAAATGAGATGTTTGGACTAGATGGGGTCTCAGATCTTTTCCACCCCTTGTTCTATAATTCTAAGAAATTATCTTGCTAATGCCTTTTAACTAATACGTTTTGGTTCCACAGTTCGGGTTAGCAGAAATTTAAAGGAGAGGGATTTAAAGAATATCCTGAGACTTTCTCCAAGGACTATTGGAAACCTTTCCTAGTTAATTTCTAATGCTTTTCCTTTATTAATTAACTGATTATCCTGAATGCATTTTAGTCTGTATATGGCTATTTATGTACTATTATGTTCTCCTTGAGAGAAGGTTCAGTTTTTCCCTTTCTCTGTTTCTCCAGTACTGCCTTGAAAATAGTAGGCACTTAATAAATGCTTATTGACTTTATTTAACTTTCCCTAGAGTTTCTGGCCATCCTTTGCTTATTATGTTGGCAAGCCTATCCAGTTCCACCAAAAGTTATGACTGAAGCATAATTGGTCAGAATCAAATAATTGGGCCATAGTAGCTAAAGACAATCAATGTGGGCTTCATTAGTAATAGTAACACAAACCCTCCAGCATGTTCTCTTTTTTTAATTAGCAAGGATTTCTTTTCTGTCCCTCACCCTTCTCTCCTCCCCAAATGAACAACAAAAGAAAAAGAAAAAACTCTAGTAACAAATAAAACAACCTCAACTAAACATCTACGAGAGTTACATCTCCATTTTCCAGTGGAGTGAATGGGTGAGTAGATTTATTAATCATTAATTAATCTCGGTAGCCAGAAGCTGAATGCATAAGTTCTAGCACATTTCATTAAATTAAAGACTACACGGACTCTCTAGGGAAGAAGCAGTGAGAGTTCAATTATTTGACCCATTTAAAGTCACAAAACGAAGCTAGACAAAACTATTTTAGCATTAAGTTCATCCATGCAGGAAGCAGAGAGATATGTGGTACAATCTCACTCCAAACTCTCATTTCTGACCCTGGCAATCTAACATCTAAGTAGATGTTACTCAACAGCCGATAGGGAGCTACTAAGCTATTACTATTAATGATAAACTATTCAATAACCAAACCTTGAAGCCCAGAGGATTCACTGGTGGAATTCAAAGGAGTTATCCCTGATTCCACGATCAAAGGCAGCTCCCTAGTCCATCAAACACAGCTGGTTTTGGACCCATCCAACTGAGTTCCTGCTAAGTTAACTGAGTCTGAAGCAAGGGTCCGTCTGGATGCTACTTTGTTTATACAGTCGGCAAAGGGTTGCCTGGCTGGAGCCATTCTGGCTGGCCATAGGAAGGCTTACAAAGAAGTCTTTGAGCTCTGGAGCCCCTTACCTCAATAGCCTGTCTGTAATATCAAAGGAGTTTGGCTCTGAATTGTCAATCTAGCTGCCAAGCCTGGCAATCAAGTCACAAACTAATCCAAACTCCTTGCACATTTAATTTAATTCTTTAAGTCGTAATTTTCCCACAAATCACATTTTCCAACAAATCATTTGATAGACTTTGGAATGCTTCTCCCTTCTCTTTATTTTTCCTCCTTAGGTATTCCCTTTCTATTCCCTTTCCTTTCTCCCCTCCCCTAGTTAACTAAAAAAGTAAAGAACTAGGGCCTAATAATCAAAACTTTTGCCTTTCCATCTTCTCTACAATGATCCCTATTTGGGAGACAGAGAGGCAAGTTTTGGATCTATTATTTCAATGATATAGGAAACTCATAGCCTGTAAACACCTTATCTACTGATTTAGGTAGGCAAGCCTATGATAATATAATCTTAAAAGTTTCTCTGGGGCAGAAAATTTAAAGGGCTTTCCCCAAGTCACACAGTTAGAAGGTGTCATGGCAGGTCTTGATGGGGTCTTCTTTGATTCTGGATATTTGTCACCTGCTCCAAGCTCATCCCTCTACCTCTGGCACAACAGACTCCTCATCTCCCCTTACTGAATTCAAAATAGCAGAATTGAGTTAGATTAAATATTTTTCAATCATCTTCAAAGTGAAAGATTTAATTCAACCACATTATAATCACACTGTTAAGCACCTGAGGCTGAATAGAATTGAACAATTAAGGAAAATGCAAAGTGTCACTGACCAACCGTGACATTATGCTAAGCTGAGCTGGACAGTTTTTTATAATACAATTTAAGTAACTTAATGAAAACCCAAGGACTTCAGAGAATATCTTGGCTTATTAAAAAAAAACAATCCAGCTGGTTAGCCATTGAATTCACTTTTCCTTTTCATCTCAGGGAAGCCACACAATGGAAGGAAAGAAAGACCTTCTTGACACCTTTAGTACTGTCCAACAGAATTTCCTTATCCCCATTTCCAGAAATAATTAGCCCCCTTTTGAGTGGCAGGTAGTTTACCCATGTTGCTTGCTAGTCAACACTATCAAACTCTTAACAAACCATTCAATTAGTCCCTATAATGAAAGAAGATCAAGCACCTGATACAATTTTAGCCATTATTATTATATCCATCAATAAACTGTTGTGGTTGCTGTTCAGTTGTTTTTCTGTCATTTCCAACTCTCCACAACCCCCACTGAAGTTATCTTGGCAGAGATACTGGAGCGGTTTGCCATTTCTTTCTCTATCTCATTTCACATATGTGGAAACTGAGGCAAACAGGGTTATGTTACTTTCCCAGGATCATGCAGATATTAAAGTCTGAGACCAGATTTGAATACAAGATGAATCTTCCTGACTTTAGGTCTGACACTATCCACCATGCCAACTAACTGCCCCCCATTAATAAATATTATCACTTAGATATAATCATTATATCATTATGTAATATATTATAACATAAATTAAATGCACAATGAATTAAATAAATACCATATGGAAAAAAATTAATAAATTGAATAAATGATAAATAAATGTAATAAAATATATAAGTATTATGATAATATTACCATAGCCATTAATAAACAAATTACATTGAGTAATATATGAGGATCCCTTTTTTGTCCCTAAATGTTCAACTAGGGTAATAATTTACCCCTTTAGAATATAGTTCAACAGAAAGCTTGGACAAAGAAAAGATTTAGAGATGAGAACAGCCTTAGACATTATCCAACCTAAGTTCATGGTTTTACAGATGAAGAAAAGGAGCACCAGCTAGTTCCTTTTCCAAGGCCACAGAGACAGCATAGTCATATTTGAACCCGGACGCTGAGACTCCAAATCCAATACTCTTGCTGCCTCTCAAAATCCTAACATTTTGTGAAGCAAAAAGATCTGTGCCCATCTAAAGACAGAGAATGTATATACAGTGTAATCCCTCAAAACAGTTCTGTGATACAGCTACTTTTAAGTTTTTTAAGCTTATTTTATAGATAAGGATGAAGTTGCAGGAGCTGGTCTTAACCACAGGTGTTCTGACTGCAAGAACAGTATTCTTACCTATATCAATATAGAAGCCCCACAGGAACTAAAGTAGGATAAAATCCTAATACTAGGGACAGCTAGATGGCACAGTGGATAGAGTACTAGGTCTGGTGTCAGGAAGGCCTGAGTTAAAATCCAGTTTCAGACACTTATTAGCAAATCACTTAACCTTGTTTGCCTTGGTTTCCTCAACTGTAAAATGGGGTTAATAATAGTGCCTGCTTCCTGGGTTGTTGTAAGGATGGAATGAGACAATGATTATAAAGTTCTTAATATAGTGCCACATAGTAAGATATATACATATATATGTTACATATATATAAATATGGATATATAAGTAAATGTATATATATATATACACATACATACACATGTTATTATTATTTATTGCTAAAATCATTCTTTTAGTGCCTCAATGTTACTCTCGGAAAGCTCAGTTTGAAATAAAAAATAATAGTTAACATTTATATAAAGCTTTACAACTGTCCTGTAATCTAAGTATGATAGATATGATCACACCCATTTTACAGATGGAAAACCTGAAAATCATAGTGGTTATGTTACTTGCACACAGTAATGTAGCTAAGCAAGTGTTAAGGGGCAGGAGGAGGTTCTGGAAGACCTGAGTTCAAATCTACACTGTATCCAATATGCCCTACTGTTATCTAACACCAAAGTTATCAAGATTTATGGCAAGTTTCTAATTGCACATAGATCTTTCTCAATATTGTTTAACAAAGCAGGCCAAAACAACACTTTTGCTCTTATCTTTGCCCAAAACAGAACATGCAAGCAAATACACACACATATACACTTAGGCATTTATAATCATATCCTTCCCAAATATCTTACATCTAAGCATAAATCTAATTTAATTCAAAATATTCCCCAAATAATCATTTATTTTCCTCTGGAAAGCCCATTAACATATGGCTCAGGTAGCATTCGAACTTATTGGTCAGTCTGAGGCAATTTGGTTTATGACAATTTAATTTTCATAGAACCTCTCTCCTGTTGTGTCCCAACATAATGAATAGTACAATCTATATCTCAAGTAATGAGAAGTACAATCTATATTTCTTCAAATCTCAGGAGGCTTCCTAAGGAAAAATCTGAGCATCTTTTGGGGATGCTCAAGAAATTCAGGAAGTGATCCAGAAGCCCTTATAGACCAGGCTATGAGGCCCAGAAAGGGCCTGCAAAGAAGGTAAGAGTCACAACAAGGAATAAAAGAGCTTTGACTCTGTCCTTGGATCAATCACTTTAACTCCTAGTCTTTTCTAAATGTATAAAATGACAGAGAAATATTAAATTATTTGTATGTTCTTTAACAGCCAACCAATCAACAAGTACCGATTAACCATGCTAAGCCCTGGGGATGCAAAGACAAAAATAAAACTGTCTGCCCTCAAGAAGCTTATATTTTAGTAGGGGAGCTAGCCCCATCCTTTCCTTTAAAATTAACAAAAAAAGAGCAGACCTACACTGATTCTGGAATCAGAGATTATCTTACCTCTAAAATTTATTTATAATCCAATATGATAAGTACTTTAAGGGTCTTGGGACTCAGTTTCCACATTGGTAAAATGAGGAAGTTGTACTAAATGGTCCTTGAGATCCCTTCCAGGTCTTTTTTTATGACCTTATAAGCCCATGATACCTTTACTTACCTTGTTAATCCACTTAGTCTACCCAGATCTGGTCTATTTCAATTATTGAGGGAAAGTCTTACCTTGCCAGACAATCATTCAGAGTTCCCAGAGGTAGCAGGACACTGCTCCTCCCTCTTCAACCTCTTAATAGTAAAAATCAGAGGTTACTACCATAGCCACTGAGCCAATCACACGCTTTGGTTGGCTGTTAAAGAGCAAACAAATAATTCAATATATGTCTGTCTATGAGATAGCTACAAGGGAAAGCACTGGGTTTGAATTCTAGCTTTGGTTGGCTGTTAAAAAAGCATACAAATAATTCAATATAGGTCTGTCTATGAGATAGCTACAAGGGAAAGTACTGGGTTTGAATTCTAGCTTTGTTTGGCTGTTAAAGAGCATACAAATAATTCAATATATGTCTGTCCACGAGATAGCTACAAGAGAAAGCATTGGGTTTGAATTCTAACTTTGGTTGGCTGTTAAAGAGCATACAAATAATTCAATATATGTCCATCTATGAAATAGCTAAAAAGGAAAGCATTGGGTTTGGATTCTAGCTTTGTTTGGCTGTTAAAGAGCATATAAATAATTCAATAAATGTCTGTCTATGAAATAGCTACTAGGGAAAGCACTGGGTTTGAATTATAGCCCTATTATTTAACATTAAGTCACCTACTGTCTCCGAACCCTAGGTTCCTTATCTGGTTTTATTTTTTTTAATAGGCAAGTTGACTCAATGGCCTCTAAGAGCTAAAATATTTACTGAAAATAATGGAAATGTTAATCAGCGTTAGTAGCCCAAGTACCCCATAATCACCTTGTTACCCCATACTCGGGGGGTGGCTGATACCTCACAACAGCAACTTCTGTTCTTGCTGGCTGAGGAGGTGGGTAGGGTTTAACCATCTCATGGATCATCCCAGGGTGCTGGTCATTATAAAAGAGCCCATGTTCCTGGGTCTTGCTGACTGGGGACATCATTGGCTTAGCCTTGAAGGGGTATTCAGGAGGAGGGCCTCTTGGGTCCATCCCTTTGCCCGCAGGCTGGCTGGGGGGCGGTCCCCCACCGGCCTTAAACCCTTTACCATTCCCTGAGCTAGGGAGGTGCTGCTTTGCCCCATTCCTCTCCAGCGACAGCTGCATGATTCTCTCGCTGAGAGAGCGGACGTGGCCCTGTTTGAGTTCCTTGAGAGCATCATCCTTATGAGCCTGGCCACTGTTGGCCCGATTCACCGTGGGCCGCCCTTCAGTCCGGGACTTCTGAGTAGCGGTACTGGGCATGTAGTAGCCGTGAGCGACGGCCCCCTGCTGCTGTGGCTGCTGCTGCCCCCTGAAGAACTGGGACTGAGCCTTCGCCTCCTCATAAGTGGGCAGCTCCTCGTTGTTCTGCTGAGGCTGAGCGGACCGGACCTGTTTCTCCATAACCGTGTTGTCCACCTGATGTTCTTGCCCCTGAGGTTCCTGCCGTGCTGACTGGTGGACCATTTGTGGGTCTTCTTGAGTGAGGTTTTCCGTGGAAGAAAGGGTGCTTGTCGTACTGTTGGACGGTCCTGCACTCCCGGTGGCCTGGTGCTGAATGGCCAGCAGATTCATGTTCTCGGTCGGGGTGCCATACCTGAGCTGTTCCTGGATCAACCTCTGTAATACTGTGCCAGCTGCCCCATCCTCTGAACCTCTCATTTCCACCTCTGAGATCCTCAGGAAAGTCGGGGAGTAGAAGTTACCAAAAGGGTCTTCAACTGGCAAAAAAGAAAATGAGAGGGGAAAACGTCAGGCTTTTATAGAAAAGGGCAAGCGTCAGCATCTACTTTTTGCCTAGAAAGTAACATTTTAGCTATACCATCAAGGACCCTCAGTTATCTGGAACCTCACTGAAAACCCCACCAAGGCTACTGAGTGATGATAAAAACTGCTACAAACCCTGGGCATCACTACATAGCAGAGTTGGTGAGTTGTGTTCCCACTTAAAATTAAAATTATTGCCTGGATAAGCTAGGTCCTTGGGTTTCAGTGGATAACCTTCAATTCTGTTCCCATTTGCAGAGGGTAGGAGGTGAGGATACTGCCTGGAAACATACAATAACAGTACAGTCAAATCAAGTCAAATTAAGTTAACAAGTATTTATTACTATTACAAATAAAAGAGGAAAAAAATCCCTAAATATGCAAATAATTATGTCCAAATAAGGTATATACAGATAAAGTGGAGGTAATCTCAGAGGAAAGGCACCAGCATTAAGGGGGATCAGGAAAGATTTCCTGCAGAAGACAGGATTTTAACTAAGATTTGCAGAAAACCAGAAAATTCAGGGAATGAAGACAAGCAAGGAGAGGTTTCTGGACATTGAGGATAGCCCTTGAAAATGCTCAACCAAAAGAACTTGCATGTATGAGAAAAAATAAGGAGGTCATATCACTGCAGAGCCAGGTTCTTAACCTGGAATTTCAGAACTTTTAAAAATGTAGTTTTGATACCTCTATTTCAATAGAACTGAAATCATCTGTATTTTGTTTTATGCATTTAAAAACATTCTGAGAAGAACTCAATAGGCTTTGCCACATGTCCAAAGTAGTTCATGACATTAAAAAATGTAAGAATCCCTGGCATAGAGAAATAAAGGCTATAAAATAAGGGAAAGACAGAAGAAATACTAGGGACAGGGGGAATCTATGGCCACTTATAACAGGAAAATGCAATAATCCAGACACTTTATTCCTTAGCAGCATTAGATTAATGATGAAATATATTTAATAAAGATTATTTCTGAATTTGAACTTTCAATTGTTCACTCTGCATGTAGAAATGCAAGAATTACAGATTGTCAAACTCCCAAGAAATTATTTTACAGATCTAGAAAAAATAGTAGCAAAGTTCATTTGGAAGAACAAAAGGTCAAGGATTTCAAGGGGATTAATGAAAAAAAAGGCAGATGAAGGTGGCCTTGCTGTACCAGATCTAAAACTATATTATAAAGCAGTGGTCATCAAAACCGTTTGGTACTGGATAAGAAATAGAGCAGTGGATCAGTGGCACAGGATAGGTTATCAGGACAACCTAGGCATTAACCTTAACAATCTAGTGTTCAATAAACCCAAAGACCACAGCTTTTGGGATAAATACTCTCTATTTGGCAAAAACTGCTGGGAAAATTGGAAACTAGTGTGGAAGAAATTAGGGCTTGACCCATACCTAACACCACATACCAAGATAAGATCTAAATGGGTTCATGATCTAGATATAAAGAGGGACTTTGTAAGCAAGTTAGAGGAACGTAATATAGTTTATCCCTCAGACCTGTGGAGATGGAACAAATTTATGTCCAAAGAAGACTTGGAACTCCTAATTGAACACCAGATGGATAATTTTGACTATATTAAGTTAAAAAGTTTCTGTACAAACAAAACAAATGCAGACAAGATTAGGAGGGAAGCATCTAATTGGGAAATCATCTTTACATTTAATGGTTCTGATAAAGGCCTCATTTCTAAAATATATAAAGAATTGTCTCATATATATAAGAATTCAAGCCACTCTTCAATAGATAAGTGGTCAAGGGATATGAACAGACAATTTTCAGATGATGAAATTAAAACCATCTCTAGTCATATGAAAAGTTGCTCCAAATCACTATTGATCAGAGAAATGCAAATTAAGACAACTCTGAGATACCACTACACACCTGTCAGATTGGCTAAAATGACAGGAAAAGATAACGATGAATGTTGGAGGGGATGTGGGAGGGCTGGGACACTAATACATTGTTGGTGGAACTGTGAATGGATCCAACCATTCTGGAGAGCAATTTGGAGCTATGCTCAAAAAGTTGTCAAACTGTGCATACCCTTTGACCCAGCAGTGTTTCTACTGGGCCTATATCCCAAAGAGATCTTAGAGGAGGGAAAGGGACCCACATGTGCAAGAATGTTTGTGGCAGCCCTTTTTGTAGTGGCTAGAAACTGGAAACTGAAGGGATGCCCATCAATTGGAGAGTGGCTGAATAAATTATGGTATATGAATGTTATGGAATATTATTGTTCTGTAAGAAACGACCAGCAGGACGATTTCAGAGAGGCCTGGAGAGACTTGCATGAACTGATGCTGAGTGAAACGAGCAGAACCAGGAGATCATCATGCACAGCAACAACAGTATTACATGATGATCAATTCTGATGGACATGGCTCTCTGCAATAAAGAATTGTCTCAAACCAGTTCCAGTTGTTCACTGAAGAAAACCATATACACCCAGAAAGAGGGACATGAAATATGGACCACAACGTAACATTTTCATGATCTCTATTGACATTTGCTTGCATTGTGTTGCCTTTCTCTGATTCTTTTTTTTTTCTTGTAGATAGGATTTTTCTTGTATAACTTCTCAAGCATTTCAGCATTATTAACATGTAGTGGACTTCCTGCCATCTGGGGGAGGGGAGGGGACTGGGGGTAAAATTTGTATTGGAAAGCTTTGTAAAGATCAAGGTTGGGGAACTACCCATACATATGTTATACAAATAAAAAGCTTAAAATTAAAAAATTAAAAAAAAAAGAATTACAGATTGTCAGACATTGAAGGGAGTGTAACTGGCCAGCCTTGATTCTTTGGGTTGGCAAATACAGCAACCTAAGATCATGCTTATTGTTATACAGTTATAAATTCTCTATGCATAGAAAATATGAACAAAACAACCTGTCCTGTAACTAAAAGATGTGATACTATTGTCAGGTGAGTTGCTGAGAGTACCTCAATGATACCCTCAACAGTGTGACAGTGATAATAAGGAACAATGATAACAGTTACAATGATAATAAGAATAACACTACTAATTACCAACAGGTGTGTTCAAGAAAAAATGAGCCATCTCCTAAACTCTTCACTATTCTCTAAACAATCCACATTCATGTTTCAAATGACAGTAATTAAAATATATTCTGCAGGAGAAAACTACAAAGTTAATAAATATTTATGGAGTAACTAGTGGATTCAAAGTATTTCACTAGGAACTTTAGGAGAAAAAGAGAGGTGATTCTTCTCAAGAAATTTAAAATACAAATAAGACTGGAGAGAAAAATCATTAATGAGTAGTTATTAAACACCAGACATATATCTGCTATTAGAGATACAAAGACAGAAATTATACAATTATCTGCCTTCAAGAAGCTTATATTCTATAAAGCAGAGATTCTTATTCTGGAATCTATAAACTTATTTCTTAAAATTTATAATGTAATTTCAATATAAATGGATTCCCTCGTATACCGATAAATTTTCTTTTATTTTTTTTATGAGAAAGGATCCATTGGTTTCACCAGATTATCAAAGGCTAAGACATAAAAAAGGTTAAGAATCTTGGCCTATCTTTTCAACAATGAGTTGATTCAGGCTAATTCCAATAGACTTGAGATGGAGAGAGCCATCTGCATTCAGAAAGAGGACTATGGGGACTGAATGTGGATCACAACATAGTATTTACTTTTTTTGTTGTTGTTTGCTTGTTTTTTTCTCATTTTTTTCCTTTTCAATCTGATTTTTTTGTGTACATGATAAATATATCATATGATATCATATATCATGCAGAAATATATTTAGAAGAATTGTATGTGTTTAACCTGTATTGGACTTCTTGCTGTCTAGGGGAGAGAGTGGGGAGGAGAAGAGGGAAAAAATTTGGAATACAAGATTTTGCAAGGGTGAAGGCTGAAAACTATCTTTGCATGTATTTTGAAAATAAAACACTATTATTAAAAAAAATCTTGGCCTAGGGGAAGAGAATGGAAATATATAAGTATATGCAAAAAAAAAGTAACAAAATACAGTGTAATTTGGTGAGGGCAATACTCTGGCAGCTGGGAATGGGGCAGGAATCCAAAATCTTAAACAGCAATGCAAAAATTAAAGAACAAGAGAAGGGAACAGTAAAACAGATATCATAAGATCACCTGTGGGCACACTTCATCAGGAAACAACTTCCATTAAGGAAAAAAAAAATCATACTAAAGGATCTGATTTGTTCAGATTTGCAGTAAAGGAATCATTGATATAGATTTAAAAAGGGGAATTATTTCACAGACAAGGAAACTGAGGCCCAAGGGAGAAGTGGCTTGCCCAAGATCACATGAAGAGTAATTTGGTAAATCTGAGATTCAAACCCAGCTCTTTTGATTATATCCAGAGCTCTTTCAAGGAACTGTGTGTAGTCTTTTCATAAATGGCTCTGCAAAAAAAGAGAAGCCAATGGAATTCTCTAAACTCTGATAGAATGGAGATTTCTGAAATTTAAGGCATACAGTAGGCACTTAATAAGTGCATATTAATTAGTGATTTAGGCCAATGCAAAAGATCTACTTCTGAGTTGACTTTAAATATGTATTAAGATTATAAGAATAGCAGGCACACTGGGATAGATAATGTTTAGAACAAATGAGGCTGTTTTCTTACCAAACTAAAATTTTGAAATTGAAATCCTTAGGAAACTTTTGTTTAAAATCAATCTATCGGGGCAGCTAGGTGGCGCAGCGGTTAGAGCACCAGCCTGGAAGTCAGGAGGACCTGAGTTCAAATCTGGTCTTGGACACTTCCTAGCTGTGTAACCCTGGGCAAGTCACTTAACCCCCAATTGCCTCAGCAAAAAAAAAAAAAAAAAGAAAGAAAGAAAGAAAAAAAATAAAATCAATCAATTAATCAGCTTACTGGTAATTGGAAGAAAAGAAAATGAGAAATGGGAGAATGAAGGTAAAGGGAAGAAAAGGAGAGAAAAGGGTGATGAAAGGACAAGAGATATGAGCAGGTTGAATGATTAAAATTTCTACTTTCCTAAATTAAAAACAAGAAATTATAATAAAGTAGATCTGCTGATCAAAGTACATGAGCAAAATGAGGCATTTATTTAAGGGAAGGAGAAACAAGGATCTAATGTATTATTAGTTCCTAAATGTATAAATGGTGGGGGGAGGAAAAAGAGAGTATACCTGAAGAAAGCACCTCATGTAGAAAGTCAAAAATGGGGAAGAGACCAAGATTTAGCTTTTCAAGGAAAAGGAGCTTACCAGCTTTTTCTCTGGTGCTACTGCCTGCCTCGGCTATCAATGGAGAAGCTTCCTGCCTCCCAGAAAAGAACTGAAGGTCTGGGAAAAGATAGCTCGTGTCTTCTAGTAGCTGGGCCGGGCTACTTGGGCTGCAACACACAGGCAGGGGACCTGGAAACAAGAAATATGAGCCGTTAAAGCCAATAAATTCCGCCATCCTTCCTGCCATGACTCACAATAGCAGCCTTTGAATCATTCCTCCAAAACATTTTGAGTTGTAGTAGGAGCTTGTTTGACTCTGTTATTTTTGATTCATAAAATTCCAGAGTTACTATGCAAAATCATCACAAGGTCAGCCACCCACTAAAATGGCCCACGGGGGCTCAAATTACAATACCCCCAACCACAGGAAGCTGAGGCAGAGGCTTTCCTACCAGGCAGCTGAAAGAGCAAAACAAAAATCAAATCCTCCACTGAATAATCAATCAAGTCCCAGAGGACAGAATGGGACATTGGAGGGAAGGTTGGGGATGGGGAGATGGTTGGGGAGAAGGGATTTGGAGCAGGAGGAAAGGGGAGAGTATTTTTAAGGGAAATAGTAGCTGCCTCTCAGAACAAGGAAAGGAAACAAAAAGACCATGTGCTAGCATGAGAACATCCCAGCACGGGATAGAGTCAGGCACTCAGCCTTGCATTCAAACTGTGCACAAAAGTCTTTGGAGTTTCATGTTGCTATGTGCAGCCAGGGTGGTGGACCTCTGCCAAACCCTGGCCTTTCAGCTCTGGTTTATCTGCTTCACACACAAACTGGGGTGCATTTCCTGTTCCAATTAAATGTGACATTTTCCTCAAGCCTACAGTCACTAGACATGAAACACCACTACAAAAACACTGATAAAGCACATGCAGAGTTCACAGGAGCATTCTGCAGGGCAGGGTGGGCTCCATTCTCAGGCTTGGGATCCTTTCTCTGGCAGAGCTTACAGTCCAACATTCATTTTCTACCCCCTCGGCCTCCCCAACAAGATAATATGATCTCCTCTGGGGAAACAGAACTTCACAGCCTATCTCACAATGAAAATTCTTGCCAAAAAGAAAATTCCATTAGTAAGAAAATTATTTTTCTCATTAGCACAAGAATAATTTTAAGTGATAGCCAATAAAATGTAAGCTTCTTGAGGACAGACACTGTTTTGCTTCTATGCATAGTTTAATGCCTGTAATAGATTGGCCACATAATAAATGTTTTTTGATAAAATGAAAAAAAAATTCTGTTAACAACTCTATGATTTTTTACCTCTCTTAGTAAAAGTAACTGACATTTATAAAATGCTTTCAATTTCTCCAACCTCTTCCTGTACATGAAATCATCAGATCCACAAAATTACATGAAATAGGTATTATGGAAATTAATCCATAGATGAGAAAACCAAGTCCTGAGAAATGAGATGAATAATTTTTTTACCCAATTTCACAAAGGTGACTATGTTCCATATATGTGTGTGTATGTATATATGTGTCCATATGTACATATAAACTATATATTAAAAACAATATATGTCTCTATATAACATATATATACATATTTGTTATCTATAGATCTGGGATCTAAGTCCTGCCCCTGCTACTAATTAATGTAAATTTGAGCAAGTTACCTAACCTTGATTACCTCATCTCTATGCCCTATGAGATGACCCCCAAGGCCCTTTCTACTTCTTTTATTGTTGTTCAGTCCCTTCAGTCACGCCTGACTCTTTGTGACCCCATTTGGGGTTTTCTTGGCTAAGATACTGGAGTGGTTGACCATTTCTTTCTCCATCTCATTTTAAAGATAAGGAAACTTAGACAAAAGGGTTAAGCGACTTGTCCATGTTCACACAGCTAGTCAGTGTAAGACTAAATTTTAACTCAGGACTATTCCTGACTTCACACTTGGCATTCTATACAGTGGACCACCTAGCTGCCCCAACATACCCCATACATCATGATAATCTTCAACAGAAAGGACTGAGCTGCAGTCAGAGGCTTCAGAAAGTGCAAATGATTATAATAACTCATTCTAGATATAGTGGAAGTTTTCTTACACCCTGGTTGGGAGCAGGGCTAACTGCACCAACAGGGAAACTTGTCATCTACAAAATTCAATGAGTACCAGAAATCTTGTACCCTATCATCTCCATTAACCTGTCACTTACACATGAAATGCCCCCATTATAAATTTGTTCCTTTGGGTCATAGCATTATCCCAAGAAGAAATTATGAAAAGGCCCCTGAGAGTTTTTGGAATACTCTCTAAGCCATTAATATGTTCATCAGTTTATCAGATTCTATCCCATTAAACACAACCTGAGTACAGATACTCTTCCCATGGACAGAGAATAAAGAATCAAATCCACAGTATAAGGTACTGCCTAGGACGTGTAATAAGTAAAATCTGAAAAATTTTCTTTAGAAGGACAGATATAGCTATGAGGAGTCTGGTTTCTGAGACAGAAATTGACTAGAAAACCATATAATAACATCTTCAACATCCCATTGAATTTTTATTCATTCTGTTAAGCACTTCCAAAATTCAGACTAATCTCATTAGGGCCATACCTAGAAGTGTTGGGGCTGAGGGCAGCACACCTAACACCTTTGCTCTGTACTAGGCCCTTGATGATGTCTATTCTAAGTAAAATCAATCAGTGGCAATAGTTTGTGTGTCTTCTGGATGCATTTCCCCATTGTCCTCTGGATTACTTTCAACACTTGTATACATTGGGGGGGAAAACTAATTTACATGTTTACTGAAGACTAAATTCTCCATCTGGCTCCACTGTGGTTCACTGCTCCAAATCAAATCAGAGTCAGATGTGAAATTGAACCTAGGAATAAACAAAAATGAGCAGCAGCAAAAGCACTAAATTACCGATGGGGGGAAAAGAGAGAGAGAGAGAGGAGAGAAAAAGAGAGACAGAGTCAGAAAGACAGAGACAGAAAGAGAAAGACAGAGACAGAGAGAGAAAGAGAGAGAGAAAAAGAAGGAAAAGGAGAAGGGGGAAGGAAGAAGGAAGGGAAAGAAGGGGAGGGGGCAAGGAAGGAAGGACAGGAAGAAAGAGAAAGAGACAGTAAGAGACAGAGACAATGAGAGACAGAGAGTGAGAGACAGAGAGAGACCAAGACAGAGAGACAAGGAGAGAGAGAGTGTGAAAGACAGAGAGAGAGGAAGAAGAGAGAGAGAGTGTGAGAGACAGAGAGAGAGGAAGAAGAGAGAGAGAGAGAGAGAGAGAAAGGGGGGGAGACAGAGGGGGGAAAGAGAGACTTCAACTCTCATTTTAAAGATGAAGAAATTGAGGTTCCAAGAGGCAGAAGGACTTATCAAAGGTATCATGATCTTAATGAGATTCCTGGCACATAGTAGGTCTTAATAAAAACATGTTGACTTGAATAATCAAGGAAGGATTTTCAAGATCACCTAGTTGAACTCCTCATTAATACAGAGGAGGAAACAGGTCCAAGAAGGTTAAGTGCTTTGCCCAAAGGAATATAGCAGCTTCTCCATACTGCTAAATGAAGAGGTAAGGTAAATTCAAACACCCTGACAAGGAAGCTGAGGAGCCTGTGAGAACATGACCAGCAGTAATGGTCTAAAGTCCCTTTCCTTGCCAGCCTCCAATCCCGAAGCATTCTTCCCTCTGCCCACTAACACGAATCAGTGCCAGCCTCCAAGTTGAGATCCCTCTTTCCCTTCTCCCAATGCCTGGCCCATCTAGGCCAACAGCTCTCTCTCTACCTAGGATCATCTTCTGTCATCCTGATTTGTGTCTGGCCCCTGGACCCATATGGTTCCAGAGAGGGAATGACGTTGGTGACTTTGTACAGACTTAAATCCAATTAACTGAAAGCCGGGACATCACCTTTCCCAAGTCAGGTCTTCTTCCAGAAGGAAGGACAAACAACCAAGTCCCTTCCTGCTAGACCCAGCTAAGAGCCTAATAAAAATCCACCAGACTACTTAGTCCCCACCGGGCCCTGGCACTATACCCAATTGTTGCTGGAGGCTAGCAGATTTGTTTCTATCATTTTTGCCTGACTCCTCTGTACTTTCTGAGTATCTTCCTCAAATTCACTCTGCCTTGTTCTACTGTCTTGTTGTGAGTCCTGTTTCCTTACATTGAACTTCGATATTCCCCAAGCCTGAGTCAATCTTATGTCATTTATCCAAGGTCAAATGGGCAGGTTAGTTTGATGTGAACCCAATGCTTTTTCCTCAGTAGGAAATGACAAACAAGCTTGAAATTCTAGTCCTCTGGCTCCAAAATCAGCTCCAATCATCCCATCCCCAAAAGATGGCAGAAAAAAATCACTGGAAGAAACTTTAATCATCTTAGTTCAAGGCATTCGTTTTACTGATGTCCATGAAAATTAATGGACTTGCAGAAGGTCAAATGGGGAAAAATCAGCAAAATCAGGCTCTCTGGCTCCAGGCTTTTTCTAGAATAGCTCCTCCCCTTCACACACACATATAATTTCCTTTTTCTTCTTTCATTGGTACAAATTCTTAGCAGTTTATGAATTGCAGGAAGACTAGGTATCTGCTTATTTTGCAATTTACAAAGGATGGAGGGGGGAGCTACTAGGTAAAGGCTGTAAATTTCTGCCAACTTAGCAATTTCTATTTCATAAAAAATAAGTTCCTCCTCTCCCTGTAAAACCTGACTATCTTTTGTCAAAATAAAGAATGCTTGGCTTTTCTCTCTAGGATCATGATTTTTTTTTTTTTGGCTTGCTTCTGAAACAGTGAAAACTTCCTTCCTGTGACAATTCAATGCTGTTATTTTCTTTGTTACAGGCCCAGAAGCCTTTAGGCAATGTTACTCTAAACTGGGCTCTTTTTTTTTTACTCATTAGTAGTAGAGTAACAATGGGCCTCATCTTTCTCCCAACAAGGAAACTCTCACCCAGGGAGACAATTAACTTTTCTGCACTCTAGACAACCTCAGAGGTGGCCAGAAGAAATAAAAGGCTTCCAAATAGCCTGATGACCTTTTCTGATCTTCTCTCCCACAGTTAACTGGTTTGACTCCAAAATCCTGAAAAGGCAAACAGCTCTGAGTATTTCCAAGGATCAAAGATAGATCTAAACCTGGAAGTGACCTCAGATGCCATCTAGTCTAACCCTCTAATTTTTCAGTTAAGGAAAAATGACATTTGCTAAAGGTCACATAGGCAATAGTCAACAGTAGATAGGACTTGAACCTTCCAGTAGACCAGGACACTTTTTGCTGTAGAACAGTGCTATTTCACAGTGTGCTCTGAATGTGTCTCCTTTTTGCTCAATTCTGGAAGACATTAGCATCTGCCAGTCTCTTGCCTCCTTCATTTTGAACAGCATACTACTGCATTTACTGTCTTTCAGACTCTATGGACTTGTCCATGGGGTTTTATTAGCAAATATACAATATACGGGAGCTGTTGACCATTTCCTTCTCCATTGTCTGTTCATTTTACAGATGAAGAACTGAGGCAAAAAAAGGTCAAATGACTTGCCCAGAATCACACAGCTAGTCAGTGTCTGAGGCAGTATTTGAACTCTGATTTTCCTGACTCTAGGATCAATACTCTATCTACTATACCACTTAACTGCCCCAATATTACCCTAATACCATTGCTAGACCTTATAAACATTGTTTTCATCTTGTTCCTCTCAGGGCTCAAAGTCTTACACTGACTCCTATAGCCTACCATATAAGTCCCAATTTCTCCATCTGGATTCCAAGGCCTTTTATAATCTGGTCCTTCCCTACCTCCATAAAATGGCAAAAACAAGCAAACAAACAAACAAAAAGTCAAGCCACATACTCTACTTACAGGTGGGCCTCTCTCTTCATTGTCCTTGGCAAAATGATACATAATCCCGACACATGTTTATTTTCCCTAAATAGAAACCTTTTCCCATTCTTCCTGTTTTAACCAATAATTGACATGAAAAGAGAGTCCAGGAAATAGAGACCCACATTCCAGCTCTGCCCTCATTAACTATGTAATGGTAGTAAAGTCACAACTTCTCATAACCTCAGTTTCTTTATCTATAATATAAAGATATAATATTTAAACTGTTTAATTCACACAGTTGCAAGTAATGGGCTTCTTATGTGACACACTTCTATCTTACTTCTATCTCTTAGAATTTCTAGTTTTCCATGACTTTTATGGAAATATTTCATATAACTTCACATGTGCCTTCTCAATGAAGGAGGAAGGGAGAAAATCTGCAAGTTTTAGAAACAAATGTTAAAAATTGGGTTTTTTATATTTAAACAATTTTATAAATTGTTTTACATACAGCTGGGGGAAAATATTAAACTTTTAAAAATTCATTAAAAAAAGAATTCTAGTTTTCTTCAAGGCTTTGCTCAAAGGCCTCTTCTTCTGATGCCTTCAGAATTACTATGTTATATATTTCTATATCCATACATATCTATCCTGGCTAGATGTCAAACTTGTCCTTTCTCAACTCCAATAAGTACTGTGTTTGGGGGCAGCTAGGTGGATAGAGGACCAGCCCTGAAGTCTGGAGGACCTGAGTTCAAATCTGGTCTCAGACACTTAACATTCCCTAGCTGTGTGACCCTGGTCAAGTCACTTAACCTCAATTGCCTCAGCCAAAAAAAAAAAAAAGTACTGTGTTTGGCACACAGACTTAATAAATGCTTCTTGATTGATTGCCTAAACAATATTCATTCGTCAAATACAAAGTGCTTATTCTGTATGATAATTGTATTAGCCATTGGGAGAGACACAGAAATAAATGGCATTAACTAACATTTTTATAACATGTACTATGTGCCAGGTCCTGTGTTAAGTCCTTCACAAAAACCATCTCATTTGATCTTCATAACAATACTGAGAGATAGGTGCTATTATTATCCCCATTTTACAGATGAGAAAACAGACAAACAGGCTAAGTGACTTGCCCAGGGTCACACAGCTAATAAAAGTCTGAGCCTGCAGATGAACTCTAGACCCAGGAATGTACTACCTAGCTACCTCCAGAGCATTTGCCCTTAAGGAGTTTATTTCATTTACTTCATTCCATTCAACAAGAAGACAAAAAGAAAAATCACCCACAGCCTAAGTCAATCTTAAGACATTTATCCAAGAGCAAATGAGGAACAATTTTTATTTTTATACAATTATGCTGCACTCTAAGTTTTCTTTCTAATCTCTAATTTTGAGATGGCAGTGAGCACCACAGAAAACCACTCTACCCTCCCCCAAGAGCTTCCACTACTAAAACAAAGTGGGAATTGGAGGTCAAAAGCAGATCTGGCTAGCAGCCTTCCCCTTCCTCTGCCCTGGGGCCATGAAGCTCTGGCCCTCTCTCCTTTGCAGCGGATGTAGTGTTCCAGGAGGTCGAAAGGCTCCATCACAGCCCCTATCAATTGCAAAAACAATCTCCCAGGTGTTATTTTGCCCAAATACAGGAACTTCCTGCCAGATGCATGTAACATAAACCTCCTGGGGCTGTGGAGAAAAATCACAGCCCAAATTAGAAAGGCCCTCAGTGATTTTTAGAGCAGAGACTTTAACCACAACAGCAAATCCTGGGTGGCTCTGACCTTCCCCTTTCAAAGAACTGAGGAATTTACATACTGTGCCAGAGGGCCCAAAGTTCAATAAAAACAACTAAAAAATTTTTAATTGACTTAGACCTCGAGGTTTTTTTGGGGAACTGAATACTCTTGTTCTGGAGTATGTGCAACTTGGAAATGAAAGTCTACTAAAGTCTACTCAAGTTCAACTGGTTACAACAAATGGAAGCAATTCAATTTTCTTGCATGGCACTAATAGACATACAACAATGAGGTCAGTGCAATGACCCCTAGATCTTCAGTTTGATAATCTAATTCCTTGGGAGCCTCCCAAACCCTGAGCTAATCTGGCAATGCTTGGGTACCTCATCATCTAAGTGTACAGCCAGGTTAGGAACTTAGCCACAGCATTCAAAATTTCTCCATTTGCTGTAACCAATGGTTCCACACATGGATGGTGCAATGCTGGCTGGTAGAGAAGCTCTGTTTTCTTGGTGGCTATCAGGTCAAAATTAGCTCAAGATTTTTCTTGGGAGCTGAATAGCCTATGGTGTGGATGTCCTGGAGATGATGTCTATTAAAGCATATGGGAAGCCGTGGCCAAGTTACCTTAAAGCAGGAGTTCATCCCTGCAAGCTTTGAACATAATGGACTGTTCTGTTTCAAGGCATCTGGTCCAAAGCCCAACTGGCCAGCTGTGCTTAGCCAAGTTCAGGTTTCACGAACCTGAGAAATATACCTGAGAGATACTTAAATACTATCGCTCCCTATCCTTATAAAATGATAGAAGTTTTACTTCTGAAAGAGATGAGAATCAGAATTGTCATTCCCTACTTTCCTTCATCAATCAATCACAGCAAACCTTTATTAAAGCACCTACTGCACTATGCAATTGTTGGGAATTTTTCAACCAGGAAGAAGTGGCCTTCTGGGAGTATTTCACCCACCAAAGGTTTGGACAGCTTAGGTCAAGTAAAGTGAGTGGACAAATTCAAATGGAAAGTGTGCTAATTAGTGTGCTAAGAGCAACTACCCCCCCATAGCAGTTTGCCCTTCCTAGTGTAGAGACTGGGCAGAGATATCTTTTCAGGCTCTCTTCGAGTACATTGCCCATCACCAGCATCCCGAGGTGAGTAAATGAAGCTTATGTAACCAATGAGATATTAAGTCTCCATATTTGTAAAGGTCATTACTGGAACCAATACAGCCACCTCCCATATGGGGGAAAGTGTAGATAAGCCTGCCATTGCAGACCTGGATTATTTGACTTCATTGTCAGAACGGAGGCTTGTAATTTTTAGAATAGACTTGTCATGCTTCCACATTAAGTGAAGGGGATACAAGGACATAGATTTAAGCAATCTCTATTTGAAAGGTTCTTCCATGAACATACCATTATGTTGGTACTTGGGGAAAACTAAAGATGGTTAATTTCTTAAAACTCCATAAAAATAAAACATTTATCATACATAGGTTCCCCGACTCAATATGGGTCAATACTGTGATTTAACAGCCAAGAAAATTAATGTAGTTTTAATGTTCTTCTTATTATTATGAACTCCATAAAAATGAACACACATTAACATATTTTTATGTACAGTGCTGGGACAAGAGACTAATCTCTTATACTCTCCTATGGTACAGTTATCTTTTTCATATCAAAGGGGTTAGGGGTGTTCCCACCCTGAATGATCTGGAAAATTCACATAAAACTTTTGGCCCTCCCGTTGCACCAAAGAAAAAGTCTGAATTTTTTTCTTTTTCTTTTATGAGGTGTTTAAATCTTATTGTAAAATTTGGGTTAAGTATTTGATTATAAATTCTGTGTTGTCTACTGGCCTTCTCATGTCATCTGTGGCCTCTGCAAATTTCAAAATTTTAGCTACCTCAAAATTTCCTTTTAATTTCTTATTATCAACCCAAGATCTATTGAAACTACAATGGGGAAAGTCTTAATGTGAAAGGGATAACTGTAGTGTTCCACTTAGGATGTCACATTTTAGGAAAAGACAATGATAAGCTAGATAATGTTCAGAATATACCACAGAGATGATGAAAGATCTTGAGATCATGTCACAGGAGGACTGATTTAAAGAAACATGATGCTTTGGCCTGAAAATGAAAATGGTAGACAAAAGGACATAATAACTATTCTCAAGTGTCTGAAAAGCTCTCTTGGGCAGAGGCATTAAGCTTACTCCGCTTGGTCCCAAAGGGCAGAATGAGGAACAATACAAAACAATAACTACAAAAGAGAAAAACTGAAGATTGATACAAAGGAAAACTTCCTAACAATTGAAGTTAACCAGAAGTGTAGTAGGCTACCTTTTTTTAGGCTGCCTTTCAAAACTGAATTCCTCTTATTAGAGACTTCCACAAAGATTAGATCACCGCTTTGTTGGTAGAAGGGATTCTTGTTCATTACACTTTGGCCTCTAGGATTCCTTCCGACTCTGATTGTGTGATCTCTGATTCTGTGTCACCAGCTTAGCTGTCTGACCTTCAGCAAGTCACTCAAAGGCTCAGCATCGTTTTCTCCACTTGTGCAAGGAGGATAATAATACCTGTCTCACAGAGTCCATTATGAGTGAAGAACAACTACAAAAATCAATAGAAATAAGAGCTATTGCTGTTATTACTGAGAACAAGTTTAGAAAGATTCTTATCACTGAGACATAGATCTTAAACCTTGCAAAAGACTTGAAACCATTCAATCAACAAGCATTTGCTAAATTGTTTAACATATGCCAAGGTACTGTGCTAATGCTAGGAATATAAAGAAAAAAGCAAAAACAGGTTCTACCCTCAAGGTGATCCCTTTCTAAGGAAGGGAGAGATGGGCTGCTAATCTCTGTAAATAGAACATACAAGATAAATATAGGAGATATGAAAAATACTTTGGAATTAAAAGTAATATGCAAGTTTCAACAGCATCCTGGGTAGATAGTCATTCATTCCAATTCTGCTCACCTCCATTAACTGGAAACTTGATAATTTTATAATTAACATAGTCCTCACTGGACTACTCATTATCAAATAGCTCTTCAAATAACTGAACTTATCATTAAAACAGGCCTTTAAAAAAGATATGTTTGGAAATAGTTTTGTTGACATCAAGTTCAAGTTTCTATATGAGTACTGAACAATAACAACACTATATTTCTTTGTAAGTATTTTATAATTTCATCGTGTGACTAATTCATGTTGGCCTCCCTCCATCAGTATGAATAAATAATTTTTCATTCTTAGTAGTGGCATATGTCAGAGCTGGTAATTTACTGTCACTAAAGCTATCTTTAGAGTTATATTTAAATAACTACCATCATAATAAAAATGACTTACTAAAAAAAGTCAGATCTTCCCAGTATCTATAGCATTTCCTAATTAAAATCTCTTCATTTGGTTCTCCAAAATATCTAAATTAAAACAAGAATCTACAATAATCTTAACAATGAAATATTTTACATTAAAGCATCTTGTTGGGCAATGAAAAAGGAAAAAAAATCAAAGGGAATCCCACAACATATCCACTGTCTGACATCACTATCATTCTCTGGAAGGAAGCACACACAGTCTTGTAAAAAAAAAAAAAAAAAAAAAAAAGACTTGGCCAAAGAGAGAGACAAATTCTATCACAGTAGAGAAACTAAATCACACCTAGAATATATATCAAAGATCTGCCCCTATATTTACCTACCCATTCCCCACTCCAGGCAAAGAAACCTACTTTTTTTACCCTATTGCTACTCTTACTCCTCCTATCTCTCACCCTATGACAGCTACATTCTAGAAACTCAATTACTGATTTCTCCTACAGGACAAAAATAATAAAAGGTTCCTGTGTAAGACAAAGAGTGCTTCAGTTCCAAAGTTTCCTTATAGCTGATGAATTGTTTATTTTTGTTCTCGACTACTTTTGCTTGATTTTCACTGTTTTCTTTGTGCTCCCTCTGGCTCTTGGTAGCCTAATTCCATTCTCCATCTTAACTTTTTCCTTCTGCATATTTCTTGAGTCTGGACCACATTCTCAACTTGCTTAGCCTTGTTGTTCTTACATTAAAACTTTGCAACCATCCTCACTATATAGGTCAATGTGAAAGACTAATGAAATCCTTAAGAGTAATAAATTCAGCACCAGCACAGGATGAGTTGAAATCTCAGCTCAAGACAATCTCTCCTCCTAAACTGAAGATTTAACTTCAGCACCTACTTCAGAGAGTTGCTATGAAGATGCAATGACTCCCAAGTACAACATTCACCCTTTCAAGAACAATGAGCCTAATTCTTCAGCCCACAAAGTAGAAACCCTGAGAAAAAAGCCTTTACTGGGAAGAGGAGGCAATTTGGCTTTCCTTACAGAAACAGAAATGTTTTAAATAGGATTTTTCCCTATTTGACCATGTTGGGCATTTTCTTGCTCTTACAGAGCTGAAATTGGATAATTAGACTGACTAGTTTGGAAAAGACTAACATTAACTTAAGTATCTTTAAGGATAGTTCCCATTTTATTTCCCTTTAAGTATCTAGTATCCACTTAGAACATAAAATCTCTCTCTTTTTTTCACTTTATATCATCCTGTATATTAAAATGTCCCCACTTCTACTCCATAATTTTTATGCTCGAGGAGCCCCTTAGAGCTGATTAAGGCTTTGTATGATTTCCTTAGTAATCACTAGCTTAAAAAAAAAACACAAAAAAGTAATCACTAGCTATTATCAAATCCTGAATATCCAATTTGTAACAATTATAACTAGAGTGATTTTTTAAAAATCAACTTCAAAAATAAGGTAAGAAAGACACAACTGAATCAATTTTGGGGGTCAAATGCAAACAACCCAAACTACTCTGAATGTATGAATTCTTTTAAAAACTAAATCATCTTTCTTGATAAAATCTTAATGTTAGCAGACTATTGTCAAACAAGTTCTTGCCAAAGAAATAAATCTAGAATTTGTAATGTGATTTGAGAGAAATATAGCCTATTTGCTCAATTGAAGTATTATAGATCATAGATGTAGAGCTGAAAAGGACATTAAAGATCATCTGATTTAACCTCTTTATATTTTACATATGAGGAAACTTTGGGTAGCGCATAGTTTATTGGATAGGACACTGAACTTGAAATCAGGAATTTTTCAATTGTATCCAACTCTTCATAACTCATTTTGGGGTTTTCTTGGCAAAGATATGGTTTGCCATTTCCTTCGCTATTTAATTTCTCTATTCATGCATTACAGATGAGGAAAGTGAGGTAAACAGAGTTAAGTGACTTGCCCGGGGTCACATAGCTAATTAGTGTTTGGGATCAGATTTAAAGTCAAGAAGAATCTTCTGGACTCCAGGCCTGGTACTCTATCCACTGGGCCACTTCACTGCCCCTAGAACCAGGATCCTTGAATTCTAAAATCAGTTAAGTTTTTTTTTTCTCCCACTGCACCATAGATTTATAGGGTTGATTACAGTTATTAATTTGTACTTCATCAGAAATCAGAAAGGGTTTCAGGTGGCTAATTTATCTGTCACTTTCAAAAATGAATAATGACAGAGAAGCAAATTTCTACTGTTTAAATTATAATAGCTAAGGTTAGCTCAAAGAAATCTCGGGAAGTTACAAGATCACAAAATTTCAAAGCTGAAAGGTAGGTTAGAGATCATTTTATATATGGGGGAAAAACTGAGGAATAGTGAGACAAAAGCCTTAAAACTCCTTTCCTTGGTGTCGAAGACCCTCCACATTGACACCAAGAAGCAACACCATATAGTGAAAAGCCCCAGACTCAAAGCCATGAGAATATAAGTTTAAATTCTGAGTAAGCTTGGAAAAATATTTGTATTATTTACCTCAAAAAAATTGTTGGAAACAAAGTGTGTTGTACACTTTAACTGTAAGATACAAGTTACTAATTACTGATAATGTGCAGCATGGTACAGTGGATAGTACCAAACATGATGTCAAAATAACCAGAGTTCAAATTCCATATCAGACACTTAGCAATAGCTAGGCAAGTTACAACACCTCAGTTTCCTTGTGTATAGGTGTTAGAGATAACACCTAATTCAGAGGATTATTGTTAGGATCAAAGGAGATGATAAGTAAAAAATGCCTTGCAAACTTTAAAGAGCTGTATAAACCTCTTTAAAGAAATGATTCTTGTTTCATACTATTTTCTTCCATTCTGTACTTTGTTAAATCAACTATTCAATGTCCTCCATACATGTTCCGTACTTTCCCCATCTCTAAAGCTTTGTATATATACTATTCCTTTAAATACCTCTTTCCTCACTCCACTTCTCTACGTGATGAGTTCATTGGGAACTACAGTGCTTACTAAATAACTGGATTGAATTAAACTAATCACTTAAAAGTTACATACTTATGAAGAATTATTTTGCATTACAGTTAATGGTGAATCATATCTCTTCATTAAAGTATAAGTGAATGCCCATGAGGGCAGTTACTATGTGTTATTTAAACTTTGGATCTCAAATAACTGCTGGCATGATGTTCTTTGAGCACTGAACACTTAAGAAATGCTCGTTGAAGCAGCATGATTTCAGAAAAACCTGAGACATGAACTGATACACAGGAAGTGAACAAAATCAGAGCATTATACATAGTAACAGAAATTGTTTGTTAAAGAGCTGTGGATAACTTAGCTATTCTCAGCAATACAGGGAAGTGAAACAATTCCAAAGGACAAATCATGAAGGATATTATCTGCCTCTATAAAAAGAACTAAAATTGTTTTAATACAGACTGAAGTATTCTATTTTTCACTTTTTTTCATTTTTTTCTTTTATTAAAGTCTTCTGGTACAAAATGACTAATATAAAATTGTTTTACATGACTGAACATGTATAACCTAAATATGCTTATCACCTCAGAGAGAAGGGATGGAATGTGGGAAGTATAGAATTTGAAATTCAAAATTTTAATGTAAAAAATTGTTTTAATGCATAATTGGGGAAAATCATATATATATACATATATATATACACATAAATACACACACACACACACACACACACACACACACACACACACACACACACAGAAATACCATTTGAATTCAGGTAACTTCCAAAAGTAAACTGTTAGATTTTAGCTCTCATCCATGACCATTCACTTTTTATCTACTGTTGTCTATATTCACAATTAGACCTAAATCCAATTCTGGCTCAAAATTTTTCTCAACTGGACCAATGAAAGGAACAAAAAACACTGAAAGAACCTCAGATTTTTAGTGCTGAAGGGCAAGAGAAGACTTATGGTGTTTTACAGTTTAGTTTCAATTATAGCAGAAGATTTAAAAAGACAGAATAATTTGTCTATCATTTTCTAAATTAGATAAAGTCAATTTAGTTTGAGGAACATGAACTTATTAGCTAAAGAACAGTTCCGGTTATATTTTCTAAAGCACTTAGCTTCAGAACAAACCATAAGGCTTAACACATAGCTATGTCTGAGCACAAAGATATTTTAAAAGATTTAATCTACAAATGGACAAAATTATCTATCTCTGAAGAAATGCCAAGTGGCCTTCTTATAAAAATATCTAAAAAAATATTTCTTTTTTTAACCACACTTATGATAAGGAAACTCATTCTACAGTGCTGGTCAGAAGATGCTCTGCAATATATCATCTGAAGCACTTTAAACAACTGGTCCAGGTTCACATAGCTAGCACAAAGCATTGGTGGGACTTAATTCTTAATTCCAAGGCCAGTTTCCCATTCTATTTCTGGTTTGAAGGGTTCTTACCCTTCCACAGTGATATTTAGACAATTCCCTTTTTCCTCTTCATAGGAACTATTTCTCCTTTTATTTAAAGAATTTAATTCCTAAGATCTTATGATCATTCCTGGGTTTAATCTGTAAGATTCCACCTATCTTTCCTTTAAACCCCTTTAAATCTGCTCTCCAAAAATGTAGGGTAAATTTAAAAATATTCTCAAGGTTTCTCTCTTTTTAGAGAGACCATCACAGGATGATCTCTTCTTTTTCATCGCCCGCCCCAAAACCAATTCTTCTTTATGAGTGAAAACCAGCTCTATAATAGTAGTTCTTCTCGTTAGTTCTTAAACCTTTGAAGGACAAAGCTATCATTAAGGCAAGAAAGAAATTATTAGTTGCTCTGTTTTTGGCAGAAAACTTCAACAGTCAGTCAAATAATGAAAGCTCCCCTTCACTAGTACCTAATACCTCCATCCTAGGGTTGTGACAGATTTTTCAAACGCTTCATCTATTTTCTCTTTCTGTTCAGATAGTCTGTTGTATGATACCATGACAATATCATTCCTGTTTCTGTCTGCACTAATATTCACTCAAATATTTCCCACAATATTTCCTCATCCATTTACTGGATTTCCTCATTTGAATGTATCTTCTTAATACATAATAGCCTGCACCTCCTCTCCCTTTTTCTCACCCTGTTTCTTTTAAATAAGTATACCCAACATAGCTTTATTCTCATCATGTGTTCCTTTTACTTTATGAGTTGTATTTTTAGCATATGCTATAATTGGATGACTATCCTTCAAATGATAGGCAGTGCCGTATGGGACAAAAGTATATCAAGGAAGGAGCAGGAGTGAGCTGAAGGAGGAGGAAAGGAATTGTGAAGAAAACTTGAAAGTTGGTAATACAAGATAATCATTTATTTAGTAAGATAAGGGAAAAGAAGTTGGGTGTCTCTATAAGTCTCAAAAGGACTTGGTCAGAGTATCTCTTTCTATCAAAGTAACCAAAGGTCAAATTTCTCTCCCTGTATTAGAACCTCTAGTTCATTGTGCTTGTTCTCGTACACTAAAAAAAAATGTCTATTGACATCCAAGGCTATAATTTTATCATAGGCTCTTTCCTTGGATTTTTTTTCTCTTATGAATTTCTGGCTTTCTTATATCTTGCCCATTTACTGGATTTTCTCATTTGAATGTGTCTTCTTAATGCACAATACCCTCTTTTCTTCTCTCCCTTTTACTTCTGTACTGTTCTTTTTTTTCTTCCTGAATTATGGCTACTTTCTAAATTTCTAGCAGGATGAATATAATAATGGTTTTCTCTCTACTTCCCCCTTTTGATCACTAGTTCAAGGTTCTTTTGATTAGTTCTGCAAGATTACAAATACAATCTTATTATCCCTTGTTGGATGAATTCCATTTTCCAACTAAAAATTAAGCAATCCTTTATTTCAAATAAACATCCAGAAATTTAAATCAAACATCTTCTTAACCAACTATTTATGTTCCAATCCTGATAGTCTCTCTTCTGAAGCCCTTGACTTTTGACAGGCAACAGTAATGAAAATACTATCACGTGCCCTCAAATCTTAATCTAGCTTTTCTACCCACATAATTCACCAGATATGGGTAGTAGAGTTATTTAACATGACAAATCTTGGAACACTGTCTCTTTCATCTTGGATTCATAATTTGGGAAGGCAGCAAACCTCTCTTATTTTATTATCTCTCTAATTTACCCCTTGTCAAAAAGTTACTAAACACTACTACTGATCTCTCCTTCCTTAAGATACTTAACTGAATGGTCTCTTATTTGGCAGGATTTGTATATCTACTTCATTGCCCAGAGAGCAAACAATTGCTTCTTTTTCAAAGGACCCATCCCCCTTATCCTCAGGAAAAGCCTTAGTTCCCAGTGATGAGTGGCTCTAATTCTCTTTCTCCTCTCTCACATTTTTCCACCTTCCAACCTCCTCACGTAGGTCAAGACTCCCCTCTGCCTCTTGGGTTTTTGTATTTTGGGGGTTTTTTGTCTTTGCATTGAAGTCCTTCTGTTGTTTTTAAAAGGAAATCTCTATTCTCCCTGATAATCTAAAAAGAGGAAAGAATTCTTTGATTATCTTTAGCTTTTCCTCTAGGAAGAAAATGAATCTACACTTTGAGCATAGATAGCAATCATTTGTCCATGTCAAAAACATAAACACTGAACATTCTATGGAAGTCATTGCATGATTCACCCTGCTTTCCATCTTAAATCCTTTATCATTCTTACTAGTGTTCTCTCTGGACAACTGTTTATGGGGGTCTTCTCTGAAGTATCAGGTTCTTACTCATCAGCTTCTTGACAGTCATATCCAACTCCCTTCCCCTTGTCTTACTAAATGATTAGCTTGTCTTACCAACTTTCAAATTTTCTTCACAATTCCTTTCCTCTTCCTTCAGCCCAATCCTGTTTCTTCCCTGATATATACTCTTGTCCCATATGATATTGCCAACCATTTGAAGGATACAGTCATCCAATTATAGTGTATGCTATAAATATAACTCATAAAGTAAAAGGAACACACAATAACAATCTTTTATACTGAGAACTAATTCTCATTTGATACAATGACTTTCCTTCTAAACAATCCACAAAAATCTCTAGGAACTCCATAAGATTGGTGCTCATAAGAAAATCCATGTCAGTCCATTATACACACCAACAACTTAATAAATATCTATCATCCGATTGTTCTTGCACAGCAAAATAACTGTATAAATTGTATACACATATTCAATTTGTCAAGTATTTTAATATAATTAACATGCATTAAGACTTCCTGCCATCTAGGGGAGGGGGTGGGTGGTTGGAGGGAAAAATTCGTAACAGAAAGCTTTGCAAGGGTCAGTGTTGAAAAATTACCCATGCATATGTTTTGCAAATAAAAAGCTTTAATAAAAATTTAAAAATAAATAAATAAATATCTATCATATTTGAATTCTCATTTTCTATAACATAATGGATAGAGTATACAGCCAGAAAGTCTAAGCTTGAAATATTGCCACTAATTAAATGTGTGATCTTAAGAAAATTTCTTAATTTTCTGTTTTTCAGTTTTCTCATCTATCAAACAGAAATAACAATACCAAGGGTTTGGACGTTTTACTTTATTATAAAACTAGATCATACTTGAAAGAAAATTCTATAGTCAAAAGTATGGTAGAAAGGCAAAGTATTTTAGAAAACTTTTCCTAAAAGGATATCTGAAAATAATAAATTATCATCTCAATCAATGACTTTAATTAATATTTAGTTAATATCTTTGAGAAGAACATGTATTAGTTAAAATGACTTTTCATAGGATTCTTCCCCATAGTGGATTTTGTAAGCATGTTTCAATATGTTTTTTAGATAACTAACTGATCAAACCATATTTCTAACTCATTAACTCATTTGATTTTGAGGTCTCTTCATTATATGGAGGTGTCTCATGGGCTCTCAAAGGCTTTGCCAGTAGAGTACAAGCTCTGATAAGTTCTTCTAAGATGGAATCGCTCAACTGAGGCCAAAACTAGCTAAGATCAATGAGGTTTATTATGAGGCTGACCTCTCAGTAATGAATGTTTTAGTAATACAGTAACTCATTAAGAAGGTGGCTAAGGGATAAAGTGGTTAGACCTGCACTGGAAGTTGTATCCACCCAGACAAACCAGACAGCTTTGAACCGCTCAGTGTGAATTGATAAGGGACTGCACCAGGGTAACAGAAGAATAAGAAAAGAGAATGGAATTCATTCAAGAGATGCTGCAAAGGTGAAATCAATGGATATTGCAATAGATTAGACATGGGTAGGTGACGAATCCAGTTTGACTCTTAGGTCACACTTGAGGAGCTAGGAGAATGGGGTTGCCCTCAACAATAACAAGGAAAGTAGAAGGGAGTTTATGTTTATGGGGAAAGATAATGAGTTGTTTTAGAACTATGTATAAGATGTCTACTGGGTATCCAGTTCAAGATGTCTGAAAGACAGCAGGAAATGCAACACTGAAAGTCAGCAGAAAGACAGAATATCTATTCTAAGATTCTAAGGATTCTAAGAGTTGAAATCATCACCATCAAGATGGTAATTAAATCCATGGGAACTGATGAGATCACCAAGTGAAGCAGTTTTGAGAAAGAATTAGACCTAGATAAGAATCTGACTGATAAGAGACTGAGAAGGAGCAGTCTGATAGGCAGGAGGAGAGCTAGGAGATACATTTGGAAATGAAGGTGTCACAAACCCAAAAAATATGAATAAAAGGTTTTCCAAAATATATGCATCTATGCAAGGGACTTGTACAGAAAATCTGTATGTAAAATGATTTCTGTAAATCAAATTATACTTGAAATGCACTAGAGGAACTAGCAATTTTAAAGGAAATAGTCATGCTTCACTGACTCTCCAAAACCTGCCCCAAAATCAGCCTGCTTGGTTAATGTCAATAACTGGTTGTTTAATATCAACTAAAATAATTATTTATTGCTCTTACCCATTATCTCTTATGGAGAGTGAAGCAAGGTCTCTGTTCTTAAAACCCTCAAACCTGAGAAAAAATCAATAAAAAACCTAATATATTATATAATATCCACTATTAATATATATATAATATATGAAAATAAAAAACATGTGCCAAATATTCTACTCTAATTGCCTACAATATATATTACCATACTTTTCATTAGTAGTCATAGTGCTCACACCCACACTTTCTCCATCATTGCCAAATTATCATCCTGACAGTGGAGTACTTCCTCCTCTGACTTACCTTTCACCCATATAGTATCACTGTCCCTTCACCAGTACATTATCCCTTCTGCCCACACATGGAATACAAGCATTTTTGCTTTCATTTACGGTTTATGTTTTGCCTCAGCTTCTTTTTTTTCTCTTTTACATAATCTGCCTGATCTTAATTCCAGGTATTACTACTAGATTTATTAGAGCAAGGGCTTTTGTAGTATCCTTTTTTGGGTTGTTTTAATTGCCTTACTATTTCATAAATAATTAGTTTGCAATTTAATAAATGTTTGATGCACAAGAGAAGGAATATATGAATTTGGTCTTTATTTTTATTTCCTGTCAATACACTAAAATTTATTTTACTGGCCAAGTTTTCTTTCCAGTTAACATCTAAACTATGGCCATAGAAATAGAAAGGGAAAAAAAGACCATCAAAACTGAAGAATTCATTATTAAATAAAGCAAATTAATCCTTAATTTGTCAGACTTTTAACTGTCAATTTTTGTAAAAATGGGTAAAATGGCTTCACAAAAGATCCTAAATAACTTTAAGTTATTTAGTTTATATCAAGTTTAAACTATTTAATTTTCTTTTTCTTTCTTTCTCATTTTTTTTTTTGCAGAGACAATTGGGATTAAGTGACTTGCCCAGGGTCACACAGCTAGGAAGTGTTAAATGTCTGAAATCAGATTTGAACTTCCCGAGTTCACAATGCTGTATCCATTGTACCACCTAGGTGCCCCTAACTATTTAAATTTTAATAGCTTAAAATTTTACTAAGACTTTTGAGACATCCTGTACTTTTATTAAGGTATGATCTGGGGTAAATGTTGGGTAAAGGTATATATAACTTTTTTATTTGGATCCAAAATACCTATCATTGGACTCACACTGCAACATGAGAAAATGGTCATACTCCAAATAAATATCTAATCACTCTGCCAAGCATAATCTCACAGCTTTGCATGCAAATGTACAGATATATACAATTCTCTTCCAGCTCCAGATCGAGGATGGTATGATCTGGTTTTAACAGTGATTGGATAAAACATGGAAAGTAAAGGAATTCTGCTCCTTATAGGCTGACATTCCACTGAACTAGTTATATCGATTTGAATTACTGTGTTTTAGACTGCTTTTGAGGGGTGACACTGGGGATTCCTACAACTAACTATAAGCTACAAGAGAGACACAGAGAGAGAGAGAGACAGAGAGAGAAGAGAGAGAAGAGAGGAGAGAGACAGAGACACAGAGAGACAGAGACACAGAGAGACAGAGACACAGAGAGACAGAGCGAAAGGAGAGAGAGACAGAGAGAAAGGAGAGAGAGACAGAGAAAGAGACAGAGAGAGCCTGTATATAAATCTCCTAGGATGATCCCTCTTTAAGTCCTCTGTGTTTGGCACACTGGAAGGGCTTGATAATTATTTGTTGATTAATTGGTTTGCACACAATAAGAACTTAATATATGACTGTTGAATTTTAAAGCCTTTTTAATACTGAGGCATTCCCTGAGCTTTAGTTAATGATGAGTCCCTTAAGAAGCTCTTTTGGTGTTAAAGGAAAATAGTCTACATCAGAACTACTCATGGAGAATACATATGTGCTACAGACTATATGATCCTTCTCCCTTCAGGAATTTGCAAGGGTATGGAGTCATCAATGGAAATATTTCTCTTAGGAAGTGGGTACTCACATGATTCATCTTTGGTGGGGGAAGAGAAATGAGTATAATAACAAGCCCAGCAGGGAGACATTCATTACCAGCCAAGGATTTGAGCCAGACAATCACTGGAGTGAAAGAAAGATAATATGATATGATCCCTCATGGAGGGAACAGAATGATGCTGTCAAGCTGAAGACCAGAGTATAATGAAGATTGTTTTTAAAAGAAACAAAGTTGGAAGGGGGGAAGAACATCTACTCTGTCAGAGATGGGTCTCCAGTGGATTTTCTAGCCAATGTGATTCTTACCTAAATACTCACAAGAAAAGAGACTTAGGATGTATACTAAAAGCTTCCTGAAAAAAAAGCCAATTGTCAAATCAATGACACATTTAAAAAAAAAACAGCAAGAGTCTTGGGCATAGATTTGAATTAGTCAACCTGGTAAACTGGGTAGTACAATGGATAGAGTCAAGAAGGCTTGAGTTCAAATCCAGTTTCAGATACTTACTAGGTATGTGATGCTAGACAAGTCACTGGATCATTATCTGCCTTAATTATTCAACTGTAAAATGGAGATAATAAAAGCACTTATTACCTCCCAGAATTGTTGTGAGGATCAAATAAGTGCTTAACATGGTACCTAGAACATAGCAGGCACAATATAAACATGTATTACCTTCTTCCCACTTCCCAGAGAGCTACTGAAATGTACAGATTATACTGAAGTTAATATTTCATTTTCCTTCCAGGGAGGACGGATACAGAAGGTGTCATTTAATTAGAGAATGGCTAAACAAACTGTGGTACATGAATGTAATGGAATATTAAATCAATGTAAGAACTGAGCATATAAAGAAAACAGAAATATGGGAAAATGTATATGAATTGATGCAAAGTGAAGAAAGAAAAATACAAAAAATGACATATACAATAACTTCAGCAATATAAATTATATAAAATAACAAAAACTGAATACTGTATAATTTTAATGACCAAGTTTGGGCCCAAGGACATGATGAACTGTCTTTGTTCCTTCTTTGAAACAAAATAGAACCATAGATATAGAACACTGCATGTTAAATTCAGTTAATTTATTAAACTGCTTTTTCCCTATATCTTTTTATTCTTGGTCATAAGAGATAGTTATCAAGGGAGGAGAGGAGTAAAGAATCTATTTTTAAATAAAAGTGACATGAAAATAAGAAATATCAATATAACTTTTTAAAAAAGATATCCAGAGGAATTGTCAAGTAGTCTTTTTATAGATAAGGTCATGAACTTTGAGGTAGAAATGAACTTAAGAGACCATCTAGTCTAACTTTCTCATTTTACAAGTGAGGAAACTGAGGCTCATAGTCATACACAGCTAGTGTCAAAAATGAAAAATGTAATCTTAACTCAAGTTTTCCTGGTTCTAAGTTTAGTGCTCTATCAAATATGACATACTGCTTCTGTTTTGATATTATTTTTAAAATTGCACATCTATTAATACCAGAAAATACTATAATCCATGGAACTATGATTAATTTTTTGATAAGTCAAGGTATGTGTTATAAATACTTAAAATCTCTAGTGGGCAATAACATTAAAGAGGCATAATTTTTCTTTTTCTTTTTTTTTCCCTTCTAAACATATTTCCACAAAATGAGAGAAAAAATAAGCAAGCAAACAACAGCAAAATAAGGTAAAAATACTATGTTGTGATCCACATTCAGCCCCCATACTCCTCTCTGACTCTCTCCATCACAAGTCTATTGGAATTGGCCTGAATCACCTCATTGTTGCAAAGACCCAAGTCCATCATAATTGATCATCACATAATCTTGTTGTTGTACTCTTTTTGTTTCTATTCACTTAGCACCAGTTCATGCAAGTCTCTCTAGGCCTTTCTGAAATCATCCTCTTGATCATTTCTTATGCAACAATAACATTGCATTACATTCATATATTATATCATAACTTATTCAGTCATTCACCAACATGAAGGGCATAGTTTCCAGTTCTTTGCCACAACAAAAAAAAAGGGGGGCTGCGATAAACATTTTTCACATGTGAGTCCTTTTGAGGCATAATTTTTCAAATAAGTGTTATGTGTGTGTACATATACAATTGTCCATTAGAATGTGAGCTTTTTGAGAACAAGAACTATGTTTTTGTACTTATTTTGTATCCCCAGCATTTAACATAATTGATTGAATCTCACCACAATCGAGCCACACAAATGTTTTATATTGGCTCCGCCCTATTACAGCTGTATGATTCTACAGCAAAAAGGTTCTAAGATTATAGGACTGAGTTGGAAGGAGGTTTAGAAGCTATCCATTATAGACCTTTAATTTTACAGAAGAGAAATGCAAGACTCAGGGGAATCAAGAGTTCCTGCAGGTTCACAGAACTTTTAAATGTAGGACTCCCCCATATTAACCTTGGTATAGAAATGCCTTACATTATTGCATTATAGTTATTTCTTTGTGTAAATGATCATGTAATAAGGGAGATACTAAGGTCCAAAGTATGAGTGATTATTTTGCATAAAGGCAACAGAAAAGGCATCTTGAGGGCAATGGCATTGAAAATGGTCCATATAGGATGATCAGTAAATGGAATGGACTTGGGTTTGATGAGGGGGAGTGTATTACAGAGGTTAGAGTGAAAGAAGAAAGATAGAAAGTAGCCATTTGGATGTTGTTGAATGTATATGAAAGAAAAGTACTGAGAGATAATACTGGAAAGGTAAATACAGATCTAAGTGTTGAGAGACTTGAATGCCAACCTAAGAACCTTGGAGTCCAAATCTATTCTTCACACAGTGTCAAAGTAATTTTCCTAACCACCTTCTATTCAAAAAGTTTCAGTGACTCTCAACTGTCTCGAGTCAAAAAAAAACAGAAATTCCTGTTTGGCATTTAAAGTCCTCCACAGTCTGGCTCCAAACTTCACTATCTTTCCAGGCTAACAACCTATTACTCATGTAAATGCACTCTATGTTCCGGGCAAACTGGCCTACTTAAGGTTTCCAATACACTTCATTCCATTTTCCACCTAAATAGTTTTTTACAAGCTGTCCCCCATGCCTGGAAGGTTCTCCTTCCTTACTTGTATCCCTTGTAACTCGAGGTTCCCTTCAAGTCTGAGTTTTAATTTCTATCTCTTCTCAAATCATTATTTTGTATGTTTTCTGTACATACTTTTCTATAAACATAGTGTATTCCCTTGGTAGTATGTAAGTTTCCCAAGAGCAAGGATTGTCTCACTTATGCATTTATAACCCACCATATTTAGCTCAGTACTTTGCACATATTAATAATATCTAATGTATAATAAATGCTTGTTGATTGATTAATCAATTGATAAATTAAGAATGTATACATAACAATTAACATGTCAATTAATATAGAAAATAATGATAAATTTTTAAACAAAAAAATAACATAATCACAAGTGGGCTTTAAGAAGATCAGAGTGGCAGCAGCTGTATAAGAGGGCCTATAATGGGCTGAGACTGGAAGACATCCTAAGATGCTACTCTCATCTCATACCCAGAAGATATACTAGAACTAGAAGAAAGTCTTAAAGAACATCCCTTTATTCAATCCCCTTATTTTATATATGGGGAAACTAAGGCACAGAAATAGGAAATCACTTGTTCAAGGTCACATAGCCACATAGCAGGCAGTGGAAGAACTTCTGGTGATTCAAAACTCTGGTTTCTTACCTCCCAAACAAATGAATTCTCCACTAGACCTTACTGCTAAGAGAAAAGTAAAGGTATTAGGGGGTTGGAGGTCACTGAAGCAGGAGGAGAATGACTGGAAAGTTTACAGACAGAAAGGACAGGAATTAATAAATGTGTTCAGGGGAGTAGGGTTGAGGGAGACAAGGAAGCCTCCCAAAAATCAGCACAAGAAAACAAATGGTTACTAATAATGAAAGGAGAAGACATGAGTTCTTCCTCAAAGCAAAAGATAAGGGGACTAAATCCAGGCATATTTTCTCACACACAAAAAGAGGGTGTGGCAGCCTGTAAAATATAGTAATAAACAATGGGGTGAACAAAAGGGGATGACATCACTCCAAGATGTGAAACTTTTTAGCAATTAAAGAGAAAGCTGATATTTTTCTGAGATTTGTTCTGCAACACACATCTGACAACTTCAACTGAAATTTTGTAGCAAAATTAAAATAAGTAAGTATTGGCAAGCTACCCATTTCCCATGGCAGCCTGTGGAGAAAGCCTGAGAAATGGTCCACTTACTGAGGCAGCTCAGTGGTAGAGTGGAGAGAGGGTCTAGAATTAAGAAGAACTGAGTTCAAATGAGGTCTCAGACACAAATCTGGGCACATCATTTAACCTCTGTTTGCCTCAGTTCTCTCATTTGTTTAAAAAATAATAATAATAATAGACCCTACTTCCCAGGATAGTTGTGAGGACCAAATGAGATAATAGTGCTTGTTAGCTGTAGATAATATAGAATGACTAGCTATTATGATGATGTTAAAACAGCAGCTGGGAAAGATTCTCCAGTTATAGAACCTAGGACCAAATTCACTGAAAATTCAAGCAGAGAGCATGATTGCTAGTGGTTTTAGGCTTAACTTTCTGTTTAGTCTTTTCCCTAAGGTCTATAAAGTTAAATTTTCCTGAATCTACTGGTGTGCTATCAGTGATAAGATATTGGCCTTTGGATAAAAGTTCATTTCACACTGAAGGGCTTTGTATTGACAACTTGGTATTCTTAATATTCACATCAGAAGGAAAAGGATGAAGTGTCTTCTTCAGTTTGTATCTCTTGCAAAAATTATCAGCACTGACATGCTACTTCTCTCAGCTTACCCATCCTGCCCCTTCTACATTGGCTCATGAATTAGTCATTGGTGTCCACCAATTTTTTCCTCACATTGTCCTGTCATTGCAAGAATTCCTATAAAGTATATAGGCTGTCCAGGTTGTGCCTTGCTCTCACTACATGACAAGTATATCTTTTCCCCCCTCAATCCATACTTGTTTTTTTTGTTTTGTTTTGTTTTTTTGCTTTTTGCTGAGGCAATTGAGGTTAAGTGACTTGCCCAGGGTCACACAGCTAGGGAATGTTAAGTGTCTGAGACCAGATTTGAACTCAGGTCTTCCTGATTTCAGGGCTGGTGCTCTATCCACTGCGCCACCTAGCTGCCCCCCATACTTGTTTTCAATTGGTTCCAAATACAAATATAAAGTTTGGCTCCAAAGGCACTTGTACATGTTTCATAGGCTCCATCTATCCTTGGAAATCGAAACATAGAGCCATGAGACAGAATTTAGGCAAAGGGGTTTTATCCTCCACTTAATTTCTTTTTAAAAAGCTAGCCATGTGCAATAATCAAGTCACTCTACAGGAACATATCTACAATGTGCCATGTTAGGAGCTAGGATAGAAAACAAAAATGAGCCAGTCAGTCTCTGCCCTCAAGGAGCTTACATTCCATAAAATAAAATGACTAAATATAATTATACACAAAATAAATACAAGGTAATTAATTACAGGGGGACAAGGTATCCTGGAAGCTGGAGAGAAATAAGGAAAAGCTTCAGGTAAAGGGTGAGCTGAATCGAAGAAAATAAGGGATTCTAAGAGTTAGTGGTAAAGGGGGGAGGTGCCTTTTAAGCACAGAACATTCAGTGCCAAGGCACAGAGCCTTAAGAGGAAATGTCATGTATGAGGGGCAGTCTGGCTTGACCCATAGAATGTGAAAAGAGGAGAAATATATAACAATGCTTGTAAAGCAAGATTATAAAGAGCTCAGAAAGCCAAACATCATTGTTTATATTTGATTCTTGAGACAATGAGAGACTTTGGAGTTTACTGAAGGAATAATGTGGTCAGACTTGCACTTTAGGAAAATCACTTTAGCAGCTATGTGCAGGGTGGAATGGAATGAAGAGAGATGAGGCAAGGAAGCTAATTATTGCAATAATTTAGATGAGAGATGATTAGGGGATGAACAAGGGTGGTGGCTGATTGAGAAAAGAAAGTAGATGCAAGAGATTTTGTAGAGGTAAAAACAAGAAGATTTGGTGACTGATTGAATAGGGAGTATCTTCCCAACATTCCTGGGCTCTATATGTTCTAAGATTATATAAATGCAATTAAAGAGAATTGAAAAAGTTCAGCTTTCTTTGGCATCTAACACATGGGAATCCAGGTGAGTCATCAGACTTGACTATAGGTTTTGATAAATAAAGCTATTATAAAGTGAATATTCAAATTCACTGAAATTATAACACTCTCATTTGGCATGCTCCTGGATAAGTAGATATTCTAATTAGTAGAATGTTTTCATATGCATCATATGCTAAATTACCAGTTTTCAAAAAATTAGAACACAGAAGGTCCCTGCCATCCTTTCCCAAACCATTTTCACTAGTTATTAGAAACAAGTAAAAACCTTGGTATCACACATGAGTACCCACAGAGTCTCAGGGTTGGAAGGGGTCTCAGTGATCAGCTACTCCTATGCCTACCTAACCTGGAAGCCCCACTGCAATATGCCAATAAGTTTTCATCCATTCTTCAATGAGGAGTCTATTACTTCTGAAGGAGACACATTCTACTTTGGAACAGATCTAACTGTCCTATTTTAGCCTAAGGCCCAGGGCAGCCACCACCTATAATCATATCAGCACAAGATATGCCCTCAACTCCCCCTTGACATCCATAGATCAGGAAGACCCTATTGAGGACTCAGAAACCCAGACATCTCTTTCTTTGATCAATACCTAAGATGTCCACACACACACACACACACACACACACACACACACACACACACACACACTGTCTATTTCTCCCTTCCTCCCCTTCTCCTCTGTAGTATCAATTTATTTCTCATACTCTTTTATCTCTTTCCCTCTCTTTCCGTCTGCCTTTCCTTCTCTCGCCCTTTTCCCCTCTCCCTCTTTTTCTCTGTCCCCCTCAACCCTTCCCCTCTCTCTTCTCCTCACTCTTCCTCTCTCTCTTCCTTCCCCACACCCCTCTTTTTTTTCTCTCTCACTATCTCTGTCTCTGTCTCTGTGCCTCTTCTTTCTCTCCTCTCTGTCTCCCTCTATCTCTGTTTCTGACTCTGTCTCTGTGTCTTTGTGTCTGTATGTCTCTATTTCTGTTTCTGTGTCTCCTGTCTCCTCTGTCTTTCTCTGTCTCCATCTCTGTCTCTGTCTGTCTCTCTGTCTCTGTCTCTCTACCTATCTCAATTAATCTCTGTCTGTATGTCTCTCCCTCCTCAAAACACAAAAGCAAGGTTGCTCTGACCACTGTACACTTCTTGGGAAAAGTTTCTCAGGGTACCTGGTCCTATACAAGTAATAAATGGTAGAATTAAAATTCAAACCTACATGCTCTTTCACCCCAGAATTTTTTCCATGTTATCATACCCTCACCCCCAGAATAAAACTCTCTAGAGAAGCTAGAATGGGCCAGTTAAGAATCAATAATTAGAAAATCTCTCTGCCACAGGGCTAGTCTTTGACAAATATAACAAAATAATTTCAACACTAAAATTATGTTGAATATATATGTAATATGCCAGTGGCGACTCAGAACTTTGTTGTACCTGGAACTCAGAGATATGAATGTGAATTTTTTTCACTCTATCATTGACCCTGATGTTCAAATAAATAGAAATATAACAGTGATGGAACAATAGAATGCAGGGACTACTTTTCCTGTTCATATGCTCAAAAGCTTCAAAACTGTTTTTCCTTCTAAAACTGAGAGAGTAATCATAATAACTTACATTTAGTTCTTCAAGGATTCCTTTAAGCTATGCAGTAAGACCACCTCACAAAGAATTCATCACTTCATGGATTCTTAAATAACTTCTCAAACATTAAAGAAAAACCACGTTTACCAGCAAAAGTTCCCAATCTGCAAACCCTAGTCAAGAGCACTCACATCAAACTTTGCAACCTCAGTCAAATCCCTGGAAACCATACACTCAACACAAAAAAACAACAAAACCCACCAGAAGCATTTATTAGCCACAGAACATATTTCACACAATTTCTGGACTCTCCCAAACTACCGTGTAGTTTAAAAAGGACCCCCTGTTCTCACCTTAAAAGAATCTGGTTCATGAATCAGTCCCACAGCGGATGCTGTCAGCCCTGCAAAAGCCACTGAAGAAAATGAGGGAGTAATCATAAAATGATACAGATTTTCTCAAGGATTTTTTTATCCCCTTTCTAAACAAAGAGAAGGCATTCTCAGGAATTGGCTGCCCCTCCCCCCGTGGGTGTGCTAGAGACAGAATTTTCTGATCTTCTGTGCTTCATATGAAGAGGATGTTCTATTCTCATTGCCTCAATATCTCACTGGATTAGAAATATAAGGAAAAGGAGGGAGGGATAAGGCTTCATGATACCTATGGCATTAGCCGCAGGGTTCCACACACAAAATTGCATGTTTCATCATGCTCTTTAAGAACTAATCCAATAATCACAAATGAGGGTTAACTTTAATATTTTTAAATGATAGCTATCTTATAAATGCAATCATTTAAAAAATTCCCTAATTTCAAGGATAAATGGCCAGTTTAAATGACAGAGCTGGGGCAATCACTGAGGCTCTTAGCCCTTAATCCTATGCTCTTTCTACAGGTTTACAGTACCTGGGGAGAGTGCCCAGTATTCTCCTTGGTTAGGGAGTCATGGGTGGGGCTGAACAATGCCTGTAAGGTATTGTTGGCAGCTTAGACACAGGGAGGAAAGAGGAAGGAGGAAGAGAAGACAGAGAAAAGGAATGAGGAAACAAAGGAGAAGGTTGGGGTGAAGAAATGGATGGAAGAAAGAGAAAAAAAATGTGTCATCACTGAAGTGGTAGAGTCACATCAATAATTGTCTTAATGCCTCCTACTCCTGGGCACTTCACCAAGGAAACAAATACAATTTTTTTGTGTGCTGATAATGGAAGAGATATAGTCAGAAAGCAGTTCCTCAGAGGAAAAAAAGATCTGGGGGTTTTGGTGGCCTACAAGCTCAATATGAAGTAACACTGTGATAAGATTAATGCAATCTTAATATGTAATCAAGAGGCATGGGTACCAGCACTAAAGAAATATGTGTTCTAATATAGTCAACTATGACTAGATCACAGCTGGGAGTTTTGTGTTCCATTTTGAGAAACACATTTTAGGAAGAACATCCCTTCCTTAAAGAGAAAGTTAGAAGGAGGATGATCAGGTAAAAGGCCTCCACATTGTAAAAGATGGAGAAGATCTAAGAGACTGCTGCAATTGCCCAGGGCAGCAGTTCTCAGACTTTGATTCAAGATCCCTTTATGTTCTTGAATATTATTATTATTTTTTTTGCTGAGACAATTGGGGTTAAGTGTCTTGCTTAGGGTCACACAGCTAGAAGATGTTAGGGGTCTGAGACCAGATTTGATTCAGGTCTTCCTGAATTCAGGACTGGTGCTCTATCCACTGTGCCACCTAGCTGCTCCCTATATTCTTGAATATTATTGAGAACCTCAATATTGCTTATGTAGGTCATATCTATAGACACTGTGTCAGAAGTGAAAACCAATACATTAAAAATATTAATTCATTTAAAGATAATAATAAACAGATTACATATTAAGAGATCTTCCACAGCAAGAACATTTAGTGAGAAAGTGGCATAATTTTACATGTTTTTTGCAAATGTCTTTAATTTCTGGCTTAATAAAAGAGAGGGGATTCTCAAAAGAAAAAAAAGTATTAGGAATGTTTAAGCAAGAAAATAGAAGACATAAAAGGTACTATTACTGACAAATCTTGGTCCTGAAAAACACATCAGCATCATAATCAACATTTTAAAGCACTCACAAAGTGCCAGGTACTGGGCTAAACACTTAATATATATTTATTTTTTAATTTTCTCCTCATATACCCATTTTACAGCTAAGGAAACTGAGACCAACAGAGTTTAAAAATCTTGCCCAAAGTCACACAGCTGGAAGTATCTGAAAGCCAATTTTGAATTTTGGTTTTCCTGACTCCTGACCCAACACTTTATTAATGATGCTCCCTAGATATTTCCTTAGTCTAGGTTTCTCCACTCCTCCTTGGAGGCTGGGTGGGGGAATGCTAAATATACAATCAAACATAGTTGCTCATTAGTCATGATTGTTTTGTTTAGCTATTTTTTGTTAAAAGGGAAGGTTCCATCGGAGACTAGAAGGAGGGGATATCAGGAGACAAATAGTATCAAAAACAAGAGAAATCAATAAAATTTAAGTGAAATAAGCTACATTATGAAGTAGTAGTTTGCCCCTTACTAGAGAGTCTAAAGTCAAAGGTGGATGGCCACCTGTTAGGTATGTAATACAAGCAAGAGATTCTTTAAGATGAGTTAACCTAAAAAATCTCTGAGGTCCTTTCCAACTGAGATTGAGAGATCTTTTTAACAGCCAGATTGTCATCCTAGACTGTCATCCTAGTCTTTCAAAGTGGATTTTAAAAGCTTCCGTCAAACAACAACAATTAACAACAAAATTTTCTTTGCTGTGATGTACTATTTAGAATTTGGCAACTAATATCTCATTTCTTTTATAGTGTATGCAAAGAAAGTATTTCAAACTGCATTTTAGATTGTTAAATGAAGGCAAAGAAGACGTATCTTAAGCCTTGGGGAGGTTCAAAACTTTTTATACAAAGAAAGTAGCAAAATTAAAGCCATCTATAGTCATATGAAAAAATGCTCTGAATCACTATTAATCAGAGAAACACAAATTAAAACAATCCTGACGTGCCACTTTACATCTCTCAGATCGACTAAAATGACAGAAAAAGATAACAAATGTTAGAGAGGATGTGGAAAAACTGGGACATTATTATTGGTGAAGTTGTGAAATGATCCAACCAGTCTGGAGAGCAATTTGATCCAGCAGTGCCTCTACTAGGTCTGTATCCCAAAGAAATTATAAAAGAGGAAAAAACACCCACATGTGCAAAAATGTTTGTAGCACCCCTTTTTATAGTGGTAAGGAACTGGAAATTGAGTGGATATGCATCAGTTGGGGAATGGCTGAATAAGTTATGGTATATGAAGATGATAAAATGTTATTGTTAAAAAAATCATGAACAGGCTGATCTTAGAAAGGCCTGAGAAAATTTACATGAACTGATGCTGAGTGAAACAAGCTGAACCAGGAAAACACTGTCCACAGCAATAGCAAGACCATACAATGATCAACAATGATAGATTTGATTGTTCTCAGCAGTTCAGTGATCCAATGCAATCCTGATACAGTTTGGATGGAAAATGCCATCCACATTCAGAAAGAGAACTATAGAAACTGAATGTAAATCAACACATGCTATGCTCACTTTTTTTTTCTTCTGGCTTTTTTTCCTTGTGATTTTTCCCTTTTGTTCTGATTGTTTTCTCCCAACATGATTGATAAAGAAATGTATATTTAAAAGGTTAATATACATATGTATGTTAACAAATTAATACATATGTATATTAATAAATTAATAAATAAAAATATGAAATAAATAAATAAAGGAGAGTAACAGAAAAACTAATATGTCAAATAATCTTTACCAGTGAATGACAAAAAAAAAACTTTAGGAGAAAAGAACTTTTAATGCCTGAATTAAATTTCCCAGACTTTTCAGTGTTTTATCCTTACATTTGCAAGGCTTCTGTATGAATGGAGCTTCAGAAATAGTTATAGGGCCCATAACCATTCCCTTCTTTCCACCACTGTCCCTGACAGACTTAGTTATCATTCATCATCAGGTTAGTCAGAGTAACCTTTAAGTGTATGTCATACCAGCACTGGCTTGTGATACTGACAGCTCATTGTCAGAAAGAGAGGATGCAGGAATGTTAGCAGATGCAAGCCACTGCAGCTGCATCATTGCAGGAAGCCTCCTGCTAGCTATCGAAGGAAGACTAAAGCCACAGAAAACTCTACAGATTCTCATTTTTGCCATTCCCAGTGGGCTGGAGGATAAGGGAAAAGGGAAGATTCTCTATTGAGCCCTGAATACCCCAAAATGCTCTATTTTGGTAAGAGTCTAGCCCTACTCATATCCTGTGTCTTTTTCTCTTTATGGCATATCCATACCCCTCCAAACAACCTCCTCTTCTTTATTCAACTTCCTACTCTTTCTGTCTTAAAAAAAAATGAGTCTCAAAATATCCAGCAACTGATTTTTCTCTCCTTCCACCATCAGCAAACAGAACCATGGCTCCTACCCAGGTCATGGAACAACACAAATGGATGACAGAGCTACTCAATACATATTTTTCATCTTTTTTTCCTCTATCAAAGAAAAAATATATTCAGGATGTGAATAATAGAACTAAATTAGCTAACAGGAAATTGGAAACCCAAGTAGGATAGCAATAAAAGAATCCAGCTGGGAGGCAAGAGTGGCCAAAACTCTGGATCTGAAATCAGAAAGTTGTTATTGATCAATTGTTTCAATTATGTCCAGCTCTTCATGGCCCTCTTAGCAAAGATTTTAGTAAAGGAATGCTTTGCCATTTCCTTCTCCAGATCACTTTACAGATGAAGAAGCTGAGGCAAACAGGGTTAAGAGACTTGTCCAGGGTCACAGAGGTAGTAAGTATTTGATGTCAGATTTGACTTTAGGCAGAGCACTCAATCCACTGAGCTACCTAGAATAGCTCTGCTATTCCACAAAAGGAACTGAACCAGATTCGAATTGAATTTTTCATTACAAAAGAAATCAGAAGGCATAAACCAATTGCAATTAAAGAGAAGGATGGCATCTAGGTTCTCCCTCAGAGAGATACACAAAAGAGTAGGACCCAACACCACGCCAAAAAGTTTGACCAACATTCTCTGAGATTAAAAGAAGTTTAACTCCTCTTTCTTTTGATTTCCTCATATGTAAAACATGAGATCAGCAGCAACAGTTGGCTAGTCACGTGATTAAGACACAGCATTAATGTTTTAGTCTTCATTTGTGAAAATGATGCTATTCAGCTTATTGCCATAAGTTCTTACAAGACTTGAATTAGCCATCCATGCTGTCTTATTACTTATGACTATTAGTACACACCATCACAACCACTGGTTGGTTAAGACGTTATTCCAGGGATAGCAGTATGATTCAGAAGGAAAATCTGATTTGGATTTGGAGTCAGAGAAATGTGATCTGAACCTTGGTTCTGTTATTTACTTTCTATGTAACCCTAACTCAGTCTCTTAACTGCTTTGGGTCTCAATTGGAGTTGAACCAGATGAAAGGTTTTAACCAGATTACCTCCAAATAGCAGTTGCTGGAATTAGCTCCTACCAACTAGAGAGAACCAAATATTAAATTTTTGGTATGAGCATTTACAACTCAAAATTAGCAAATGGCTACAAATCAGGGTTTAATTTGTTGTTTTGTTGATTGCTTAAACTTAAGAAGTGACAGAGGAAATGTTAATAATTAAATGTAATGTTAATAATTCAGATTAAACTCAAAAAATGTGTCATAATTACATCTCCATCCCCCATAAAGCCTATTATTAAATATCACACCTTTGGCTCCAAATCTATGATTTTATGATTTATGGGCAGAAAAGTGGGTCCATATGAGAATCAAATCTACAATCTCAGGCCTGTAATATGCCTAAAATAGCATTAATTGGCTATTTTCATTATATATTACATATATGAAAATGTGACTCTATAGTCAAGAAATAGGTGTTCATGTGTAGTTTGTGAAATTAGTCTCATTAACTGCCAGTCAAATCTCAGAAGATGATATTCAAAGATAAGAGGTGTCATAAAATAAAATGACAATATTAGTGTGTCACCACTCCTAATACCAGGAAAGCCAGCTTAAAATACAGGAGTTTCATTTCTATAATAGGAGATAAAGCTGTACCAAAACTGTAATTACCTAGAAAGCTTGGCTCTAGAATACCAGAAAGACTGGTTCATAGGAATCTATGCCTTTGTTATTAAAGAGAAACAAAAGACTTGAGTAATTCAACCCAAATAATTTTAAGTTGACTGGAAATCACTGAAAGACATATTAAAGTTACTGATCAATTAAATTTAAATTTAAATTTTAAATGCTGTGAATATGGAAATTCTAATATGCCAATATTTTGGTTTCTACAACATTGGATCCTTCAGTGGAGTAAGATTTAAAGGAATGACTATCCACAGGTATTGTTTAATTTTCTAACTTAAGCAATGCCATGCATCAAGAAAAAGCAGTTGTAACAGGGTCAAGGCAGAAGTTTATTAGCTCCCCATATCCCACACAAAACATACTTCAATCTATTTTGATTAGTTGAAGAGCATACAGGAAAGACCAAAAAAGAAGATGGAATGACCTTTATCCCATGTCTAATCAAGATCATCTGAAGTAAGTGAGGCTATTTAACCAGAAGAAGAGAAAGCTCAGGAAAGGCACACAAACTGTCTTCAAGTACTTAAAAGACTGTCATAGGAATTCAGTCCCAGAAGACCGAACTAGAATAAATGAGTATAAGTTGAAAGGAGGAAAATTAAATTTTAATGTAAGGAAAAACTTGCTTACAATTAGAGCTATCCAAAAGTGGAACACCCTGCCCCAGGAAGTAGTTCATTCCTCCTCACTGAAGATCTAAGTAAAGATCAGATAGCCATTTGTTGGATACTTGTAACAAGGATTCTCTTTTTAAGCATGGATTATCACACAATATAGCATCAGGGATCCCTTCCAATTGAAAAATTCTGGCATTCTTCCAAGCTGCATCATTTTCTATTTCCCTTATAAAATAAGGAATTCTTCAATTTAAGAGTACAATCTATTTTTGTCCTTCCTCCTTAATGTGTTTTCTTAATTATTATGTCTGTGCATATTTATGCTCATCGTACACAAATTACTTTATTTCCAACAATATGTGGTATACATTCCCATAATAATAGACCACTGAGCAGAATGTTCATGAGCTTCTTCCTCCCACCAGGAAAAAGTAAAAAAAAAAAACAAAAACTGTTGATTATTTCAGAGGAAGCAAACAATTCCTTATATACTTCTGGGATACTGACGCTGATTATATTTCTGCTTTGAGACCAAAAATCATGTCTAATTTTTACCACATACCCCAAGCATTCTTTAAATGTTCAATAAAATACCTGCAGACTGCAGAAGGACATACTAGCTATTTTCAATCAGAGAACATGACCTTTTCTCAATATGGCTCCTTTGGGCCTGGCAATAACACAGAAGAGAAGAAATGCAACAAAATCTCCTTATAAAGTAGTATCATAAGAGCATACATTTAAAACTGGAAAGGAATTCAGAGAACATTAGATCCAAATCCCTTAGTTTAAACATTAAGAAAATGAAGTCCTTCTTAAAAAGTAGTGTCCAAATTCAAAGAGGTACATGGCCATCAGAATTCGAATCTAAATCCAGTGTACCTTCCAATGCACCACACTAACAAATATATTCTAAAGAGACAGTTTAAAGGTTCTGTGCCTTTGTACATAGTGATGTACATTGCACATGATGGACAATTATACCATGGTGTTAAAATCAAATAGAAATACATCTCTGGAGCTTCATTCATATTGAGTTAGAAAACATCAAATTAGTACTATCTGTGTTATACTGTATTTTCATTTATCTTGTTATACATTTCTCCATTACATTGTAATTTGGTTTAGCCCACATTTGGATATGGGCCTTATGTTTGACAGCTCTGATGTACAATACCTTTGTCACTTGTAATAGGAGTAAAAGCTACCAGACTATCCCCATGTGATTCTTCTAGTTACTCCTTAAAAAGCCTTGAAACTGTGCTGGAGATATGATTAACTCAGGGAACTAAAAAAGGTACTGATATAGGCTCCTGGTATCCTAATTATGAAAAACAGGACACAAACTATCACCAGGATCCTCCCTAGCCTTCTGACCAGTAGCATGACCAATATAGACTATTGAAAGCTGTGCTCAGCAGAATCAATGCTCTAACTTGATGAAGTATTCTCCCCCTGATACAGATAAGTAAAACTTCTTTTTGCTAACTGTTGGATGGGCTACATAAATGTCTCATTTCATTTTAGTCTTAATTGAGCTACTAGACTAAGCTGAGAAATCCTGCCTTACTACAGTCATAATACATGAAAACTTGGACCACCACTCATTTAGAACAAGGTTCTACTTAGTTAAGAAACAGCTGTTGTAAAGAAATAAATGAAAACCACAAATGAAAAGAATGTCCAAATACATAAGATCTAAATAGCTTCTTCAGGATATTCCAAATAATTCATTATGAGGGACCTTTTCAATCAATATTCATCTATTAAGCACTTACTAGGTTCCAGTCTGTAACTTCTAATACAGAGACAAATTAGTTATATAGAACCAAGCACAATGCTTTAAACCCAAGAGTTCAATAAATTTACTGATTATTAAATCAAACAAAGAATAGAAATGCTAGTTACCAGAGCCTCACAATTCAAAGAAAATTTATTATGGACAACAGATATGTGCCAAATTTCCCATCACACTTTTTGAGTGATTCAGACAGCTATAAAATCTTAAATGCAAAAGAGAATTACCTTTTTTTCATAGCATGACATTTAAAGGGAACTTCCCTAACAATGCCTAGCATTGTATAGTAACTTAAAAAATGCTGGCTGATTGATTGATGCAATAATTAATAATTTTCAGAGGTTATCTAGACCAACTGTGATCATATATAAATTTAGAAAACCACAGATTAACATTATCTAACTTATATTATATTTTTTATTTATTTTGTTATTTCCCAGTTACATTTTAATCTATTTCTAAATAGCATGGGGAATTTTGTAGGCTTCCCTGAATTTGACACCTCTTATCTAGTGCCCCTCATTTCACAGATACTTTCAAAGAACATGAGTGAAACATACCTTGAATCTTTAATATAAAAGGTTGTATTCCAAGTCATGCAAGAGCCATCCAGTCTTGTCCAAGAAATAACAATGACTATGAATAGCAGACATTCAAAGATGGTAAAATCGATGGGACCCTTTCTCAGAATAATGTTCTAAGTGCATAAATAAAAAAACATTGCTTGCAAAGAAAACCAAAGGCTATACAGTTATTAAGTAGCTACTCTGGCCAGGCGATGTGCTAAGCACTTACAAAGAAAGGTAAAAGCTAGTCCCTGCTTTCAAGGACCTCATGGTCTAAAGAGGAAGGCAACCTGCAAAAATGATGGCATTTTCCCTCTTCCACATTCACAGACTTAATTCTAAGAGATCTATGGATCCCTAATTAAGAACTCCTCTAAAGAAGTTATTTTCCATTGCAAACTTGTCTCAGTATCTTCTTCACCTTTAAAATCAGAGGATTAACGAAATGATCTCCTTTCCAACTCTATCTTTGATCCTAAAGAATGCCTCATATGTGTACTCAGCTGTGGAGGAAACATTATATAGTGCTATTCATGAGGTTTATTCCGTTCTGCTCAAATACATTCCAAAATGTTCTACAATATTTTTAAAGGCAAAATTCCTTTTAAAAAAAAGTTTAGGAGGTCTCAGAATTGCTAATGTCTTTGAAAGAATCTTTAATAGCCTATGCATAATAATTTGTAGACTAATGGTAAGCTTCAAAAAAGGTTGGAATGGGTGGCACAGAAGTGTGGCTGCCAAGGTCACTATGTACCATGGAAGATGTGACCTTTTGGGCTGACAGGAAAAGAACATCATGAGGTTCTTGCACAGACACTTAGGTCTGGATTTTTTTTCATATCTTTTTTCTCCCTTATAGGAAAACAATCCAGAAAGGCTGTAGGATGATTTAAAAACTAAAACCATGTAGTAAAAACAAAACAAAAAAACAAAGGCAAATCTTTGTGCAGTAAGATGTCGTTTCCCTCTAGAAAGATAAATCAATCAATAAAAAAACCATTTATTAAAGTGCATTTGTGACAGGCATGACATGCATAAAGATAAATGGAAAAATAACTAGCTTCAAAGCCAAGAAAATCTAAGTCCTACCTCAGATAAATACTGGATGTGTAATCCTGGGCCAGTCATTGAATTTAGTGTTCCAGATCAAGTGTTCTCATTCTTTGTTCTTGGCCAAGTGTTCTCACAACCCTGGCTATAAAGGTATATAAAATTAAATTAAACATTTACTGATAATAAATCATAATTTCATGATCTCCACATTCAGTTATGAGACTTCACATGTGGTCACGAACCATGGTTTAAGCAACTCTACCCCTCTAGACAACTCTAAGATTATAAATTTGCAGAGATGAGGGACTGCATTATTACAGTGTTTCCTCACCTGGGAGTTCCTTATACTAGTGGAAAGCACAAGTCAAGTCCTAATCTTTATGCCTATGTGTCAGGCACTGGGAATCCAAAAAAAAAAAAAAAAAAAAGGAAAAAATGCTTTCCCTCAAGGCATTTGTATTCTATTGGAGGATACAATATATACATTTGTGGTTACATAACATAAACATAATAAAAAAATGAAACATAATTTCATGGGAGGAAGGGCACATTAGCAGCTAAGGAGATCAAGAAAATTCATTGTAGAAGGCTGAACTGAATTTTGAAGGAAACTAGGAATTACAAGAGGGAAGGATAGCTAGTATTTTTGAGGGCTAAGGAAGGAAACAAATACCTCCTTTTAGATATGTTATAAGGAACTAGTAATAGGTATGTGAAACTGAAAATGTTCTGAAAGTATAAAAGCACTGATGAGCACTAGCTATGGAGATCTGGTCCTATGATAAAATTCAGGATAAGCTACTTATAATAAGTAACAATACAATAATAAATAATAAAAATAATAAGACTTAATTCTTAGACTGACAGAAGTCAGTGGAAAGAGAACTGGACTAATCAATTGCATCTGTTGCTAGAAAAAGAAGGGTTCCCCATTGCAATAGAATCAATGATATTGCTAAAACAAAATTGACAGTGACTTTAGGATTGCTAAGATAATTGTAATATATATATGTATAATATATGTAATATATAATACATATTATGTACATTTTATATTCATGTATAGGATCAATTTCAATCATATACATATATATGTATATATATATAAGTATATGACTGAAATTTATTCAATATGTCCATGTACTATTTTGCCAGGGGAGAGGGCAAAGAAGGAAATAAGAAAGTAGTATCCTTTTAAAATTAAATTTACAATTTCTAAATATCCAGATTTTTTTATCTCTAGCCAGAACCAGGTATAACCAATTTCTGAGTAGGACAGTACTTCCAAGATTATATATTCAAAATTTATTTCTAAGTGATTAGTAGTGCTTAGGCAGTTCTAGTAGTAGTAATGGTGGTAGTGTTGGTGGTGGTGGTGGTGGTGGTAGTCATAATAGTAGTAATAGCAGTTCACATATATTTAAGGTTTGCACAACACTTTATATTCTGTATCTCATTTGATTCTCACATAACTTTGTCACGTAGCTGCTTCTGTCCATTTTACAGATATAGAAACTGAGTCCCTAAGAGATAAAATGAATTTCTCAGGATCACACAGTTAGTATCTTAAGTAGGACTCAAATCCAGATCTTTCTGACACTAAGTCCAGCACAGTATCCAGCAGACCATGCTACTTAAACTAAGTCTGGATAGCTATGTTATAACCATGCTGTGGATTGATGCATCTATTGTACAAGGTCAAACATGACATCTTCTTAAAGTCAAGATAAAGGATATTTGTTGTTTTCAGTTGGTCTAGAAGGCCTGTTACTTTGTTACAGGATGAGATTAGATTAGTTTGCAGAATTTTACTCCCTCCAATGGCATTCTAGTTATCTATCTAATTGTTCTGTTCTCTTCAAGGTATTTGAAAACTGATTTTGCATTCATTCCTGAATTTTTTCCAAGCAAAGTTTGCTATGATTTTTAAGGTCATCCTACTATTTAAGTGTAATGTAGTCAATATGTTATCAAGATCTTTTCAAATTATCTGGCATTACCCCAATCTTCCCTGAATTCTAAGGTTTTGAATTTCCCAGGTCTCATAATAGAGAGTGCATTTTCCACTCCTCTGTCCCCTCCCTACCAGAAAAAAAATACTATATGACATCAGCGAGCCAGAGGAGCTTGCATGATTGAATCCAGACTTCAAAGAAATAGACCAGATTTAGGGTAGTCATAACCATGGCAGCTTGCTTACACCGGAGTCAGGAAAAAGATCAAAGAAGGGTCGGGAATATCATGGAAGACAAAGAGGAGTCAGACTGGCCAAACTACCATGTTGTTACTGTTTTCCCCATCAAAGAAAACAATTTTCCAATTAGAAAATATAGAATAAAAATAGTTAACAAGGAAATGAAATTTAAAAATAAATGATGGTAAGTAAGAGAGCACCTAGCTACCAAACACATCAAGTGTGTTCAGGTTAATATATCTCAAGGCAGTGGATAGAGCATCTGGCCTGAAGACAAAAAGACTAGAAAGACTCAACTTTCCAAGCTCAAATCTGTTCTCAGACTAACCATGTGACCCTAGACAAGTCATTTAACCCTCTTTGCCTCAGTTTCCTCATTAGTAAAATGAATTGGAGAAGGAAATGGCAAACTGCTCCAGTATCTTTGCCAAGAAAACCTCAAATGGAGTCACAGAGAGTTGAGCATAACTGAAATGACTCCACAGCAAAAACCTTGGGTTCAGAATACTAACTATATAAATACAGGATGGGGAACATAGTGAGGAAGTAAATTATGAAAAAAAACACAAAAGAGACTTAATAGAGTACAAACTCAATCAATACTGGGATAAAGTTATTTAACAAATATGAGACTCCAAATGAAATGGAACTGGATCCTCTGAGAAACCAGCTTGTCTTCCAAAGATCACTATGAACTCACAAGTACTGTAAGAGAGAATGTCAAGCAAAGGTTAGTCAGTCAAAAAATCTATTATTATAAGTCTGAAGAAAGAAGAAATTGGTAGTAGTGGTTATTAACTCCCTAAGCTAAGGCACACAGAGTAGTTTTTATAAATAATGTCTTTCCAGGGTTTATATTCAAGCTCTAAAAGAGCCAATCCCTATGCTTGTCAAACCAAATGGGTACTACACATGTTTGGTGATTCATGTGGCAAAAATGATACTGTCAAAAAGAATCCATAAAGTTTTTCTAAAGGCTAGCTAATCCTAGGCAAGAAACTAGAAACCTTAGGTTTATAGTTGGCATATTTGTCACAGCTATCTGTCAAAGGTTGGGGAATATAGAAGAGAATGGCAAAACTGGTTAAGAAGATGGTTCCTGAGAATAGAAACTAGGTTTCTATGTTATCACTTAAGACATAGGAATATTAGGCATTTGGCCAAGGACTGTACCTAACAAGAGTTGGTATTTGCCTAGTCTCAAAAATCTAATTAAAAAAAACATTTTAAACCAAAAAGAAAAGGAGGTGGAGGGGAATGAAAACTGGCTAAGCTTCCACCAAGCTAGATGATCTAAAAAGTAAATATGGTGTAAAAAGCTCAACAGCAGGAGAGAAGCCAGAAATTCATAGAAGATAAAATCCAAGAAAGGAGAAGATAATATAAAACTCATAGCCAATGATGCCTAAAATACAAATGCAATCAAAGTGAACCAGATCCTAATAAAAGGAATCAAATTTGACTTCATAGGTATTACTGAGATTTGGTGGGATAAGAATCATTAATCAATCAAAAAGTATTTATTAAACACCTAGTATGTACTATTCTAGGCACTAGGGAAACAAATACAGAGAATAAAACAATTCCTACTCACAAGGAGGATTTTGTCTAATGGGGGAGATGATATAATTATAAATTAAGAAAATATGCTTATGTTGGGTCAGCCGTATTAGAATGCAATTTGGAACTATGACCCCAAATTGGTAAACTCTGCAAAAGTATTTGGAAAAGCAATTTTTAACTAGGCAAAAGTTGGGAATACTGAAAAATATGGGGATGCTCATCAGCTGGGAAGTAGCTGAATAATTGGTATTATATGAATATAATAGAATAGCATTGTATTGTAGGAAATAATGGTATAGTTTCAGAGAACCTTAGTAGGTTTGTAGGTACTGATGACATAAAGTAAAATGAATAGGACAATTTACAAAATAACAACATACAAAGAGAGTAACTTTGAAAGTCTTAAGAATTCTTACCAATGCTGTGACCAACTACAATTAAAGAGGACTGATGATGAAATATCCTAATCACTTTTTCATAAGTGATGCATTCCAAGGTACAAAATATATATATATATATTCAGATGTGGTCAATGTGGGAATTTATTCTGTTTGACTGTATATTTGTTATAAAGTTCGGGGGGAGGGTTTCAGTGCTAGAGAAAGATGAAAAGGGAATGTTTTGTGAGTTGAAAAATTGTAACAATTTTTAAAAAGAAGCCATATTCATATAAGAATAATGAGAAACCCATTTTGGGGGTAAAAAAAGGAAACAGAAATAAAAGTAATATTGTCATTGGAATCAACCAAGATAGAAAACAGAAAGGCATGAGAAATCTGAGAAACAGATCACAAGCCAAGAATAAAAGAGTATTGGCAAAAAAAGAATGTTGACAGGGATGTTATTGTCCAGGCATCTTCTGGAGCACTTTCTCTGCCAAAAGCTGAACAACCAATAAACTTCTTAACTTGCCTTACTGGTAATTCAACCTTCAAAAGGTAAGAAAGGGGATGAATCCAATCCTCAGCAACAAAGAGGGAGTGGTTAACGATAGGAACTTTGGGGAGAAGTGATGACTACATCTAGACTTTGTAACAGAGGGAGAAGAAAGTCAGGAATAGTCTGACATGCAGTCAAGATTTGTGGAGAACAGTTTTCAAAAGGTTCTAATGGGTAGAATTATATATTCTATAGAAATCAACTTAGGAGGGAAGGGAAACTCTCAATGATGATCTAAAGGATATAAGGATAATACAGATAAAAGGGGGGAAAGGGATTGTAAAAAAATCTATATGAATATATATTAAAAAATTTAAAGGCATATATAAAAGATGGAAGCAAGGGCAGATAATGGAAGATGAAGATAAAAGCATAGCAGGGCCTTATAAAAATAGTATCAAGAATACAAAAACCCAAAACAAGTTGAGGCCGGTAAGGAAAAGTAAGAGCATCAAAGAGAATTTTTCAAACTATTTTTAGAAAGAAAAAAAGAAGAGAATCAAAGAAAGGACAGGACAGCTGTTCCTGATGCACAGGACAAAAAAACACAGATAACCAATTCATTTTGCTTTGATTCTCATCTGCAAAGGAAAAGGTCTTTCAGACTGGAAAGTAAAGAACAAAAGTGTCTAATAGAAAATTGATACTTTGCACCAAGATAAATAGATAGGAGGAGGACCTAGCTGCCATGGATAAGTTCAAATTATCAGGTTAAGAAGAATTATATCTTCAGATACAGATGGAACTAATAGACATGATTGCTAAGCCACTTTTCATGACCTTCGAAAAATCATAAGGAACAGGAAAGAAACCAGAAAATGTCCCAGTAGTTATAGTGGTGGTGCTGGTGGTGATAGGAGGGTGAGGAAGAGGAGGGTAGTGATAATGGTGATGGCAATAGTAGTAATAGTAGTAGTAGCAATAGTAGTAGTGGTAGTGGTGGTGGTGGTGGTGGTGATAGAAGGAAGAGGAGGAGAAGAAAGAATGGGAGGAAAAGGCGTGGGAGGAGGAGGAAAAAGAAGAGTGAGAGGAGGAAGAAGAAAAAGAAAAGAAGAAAAGGAAGAGTAAAAAGCCTGCAAACTATAGGCTAGAAAGCTTGACTCCAATTCTTTCAGTCATGCTCTGGATAGAGGTTGGACTAAATAATCTTTAAAATCCTTTTTTTACCTCTGCCAATTCTATGCTCTAACCTTTGCAATTTACAGATGGAGAAAATGAAGCACAAAGAAAGTTCTAAAAAGAAAGTTGGGGTGGAAGATTTCTTTCCAGTACTTTGCAGCCCTATGAATTTCTGTAAAGTTCCTTTCCAGGCTCTCCCAAATCAATAATGCTGACTCACAGGAAGCTTGGTTTTCAGAAGAAAGTAGCTAACTTTTAGAGTGAGTCAGACTTAAATATAAAGTCAAGTAAAAAAAAAAAAGGCACCTACCTACATTTTAATAATAACATGCCCAGGCCTTGCGGGCTAACAAGCAGATATGCACTCAATCATTCACCAACAATTATTAAGCACCTACTATGTAGCACTAAAGGGGAAGGGGAAAGGAGGGAGGAGGAGAGGGAAAGAGGAAAGGAAGGAAAAAGGGAGAAAGGAAGAATAGAGAGAGGAAAAAAAGAGAGGGGGAAGGGAAACAAAGGAAAAGAGAGAAAAAGGGAGGAGGGGAGAGAAACAGAGAGAAAAAGAAAAGGAGAGACATTGAGAGGCAGAGACAGAGAGCAAAGAGAAAAGTAATCTGTCTTCATGGATAGAAAACTGGACTTGAAATTAGTAAGATCATCTGGCTTTGAATTCCATATCTAAGATATACTAAGTGTTACCATAGATGGACAAAATTCACATAATCATTCTAAACCCTCACTTTCCCCTTCAGTAAAACAAGGATTATGATGTCTGTACTATACCTACCTCACAAGATTGTTGTGCAATTCAAATAAGATACTAAAAGGTTTTTTTTGCAAACTTTAAAGCATTACACTAATGAATTATTATTTTTGTTATTAAAAATGAGAGGTAACATGGCATATTACTAAAAGATCTGACCTCAGAGTTAGGAAGACTTAGATTCAAGAGTAGTCTCTGCCATATAGTGGTTGGATGACATCTAGCTAGTCATTTATGCCCTCTTACTGCTCCCCCAGTTTCTTAAACTGTGAGTCATGAACTCATAAGCATCTCATAACTGACTGTGGAGTTCATAAAAGTTTATCAAAAAATGTTTGATTTGTACACCTATTTTATATACATATAAAAAAAAGAATCTAAGATAGGCTGTGGATTGTAGAGGAGCCCAGCAAATTAATCATCTCCTCTTGCAAGCCCAAGACTTAGGTAATATATGATATGATATAATGTAATAATGTCATAGTAGGCAAGAAAATCGGCAACCTAGAGTTCAACTCTATGGTCTGCAAAAGAGAAACTGGGGCTTGGACAGTGGGAGGAATTTGTTCAGTTAGTCAATGGCAGAATGGTATTCAAATACAGCTTGTCAGATTGACTATATAATTTACCTCTCTGGACCTCAATTTCCTCCTCTGTAGAGAAATAATATTTATAGTTTTTTTTCAGCTCTGAATTTGAACCATATACAGGTGTCGAGGACTGGGAACAGTTAGTCAAAGTTGCAAAGAAACCAATTTAAGCTCAAAAGAGCAATTCCTAATAATCAGAGCTAACCCTGAAGAAGTGGGTTCCACCCACCAGAGGACTTTGAAGTAAGGTGCATAGACCAGTTTCCCCTTTACCATGTTTTAGAGGGGGATTCCTCTTCAGTTGTGGGTTGGTCAAGATGACCTCTGAGGTCTTTTACAATTCTGAAATTCTATTGTTATGTGATTTACCCAAGGTCACAAAGCAGAGCTGGAATTTGAGAGCCAAGTTTCCTGGCTTCCAGTACAATGCTCTTTCTACTATATTGTACAAGGTCTCTAAGGTGAGCTTTCAAATACTGTAACATGCTAAAGAAGAAAAAGGATAAAAGCACTAAAATTTGGCCTCAAAATCCAAGTGTCCTGATTCCCATGCTTTTATTATACTCCACTGCCTCAGAATTCCATTTGAAATACAGTGTGACATTCTGTAATTCTAAAATGTGGCT
>JAJPUD010005973.1:110743-142033 GCA_023553655.1 Myrmecobius fasciatus | reverse complement strand
AAAAAAAAAAAGAAAAAGAAGAAGAGAGAAATGTAAGCCTTTGGGAAATAGGTAGATGAGACTGTGTTACAAAAAGTTTGCCTTCCAGTGTGAGAACTCTTAAAAAAAGAAAAGTCTTTTTTTGCTATGGCTCTGAGAACAGGCAGATCTCCTACTAGGAGGAAAAGCTGCTAAGGGGTTTTCCTACCAAGCTGGATGTGTTGGTGTGTGAAGACCCTACATTTCTAAAGAACTTTAACAAGGAGTCTTTGGGTTTTAAATGAAAAGACCAGTAGCATATAGTAGACCAGAGCTGGCCTAGCCAATCAGATACTTTAAGTTCAAGAAAGCTACTTTAGTTATAGGAGGCTTTTTAATTTTCACTAGAACCCTGATGTTCTGCTGGTGGCCACCTTTTATATCAGGAAACTCATTGTGAAGGTTTGGCATTCCCACCAAATGGACAAAATTGTCCTGCTAAGTAGAGAGACCAAAGCCTGTAATTTATGGTCTTCATTCTCTCATGTTTTGTTACTCCTTCAGGGTATCATTACTTTGCTTATTGTCTTTTGGTTGCTGTTGTTCTTATTCTCTTTCTAGTTTAGTTTTTCTTATTCAGTGCTGCCTATATCAAGTTTTCCTTATCTCCAAGATTAAGATTGTCTAGAAACAGTCCTAAAGCCATTTTAAGTGATAGAAGTTCCTCTTGAATGCCTTTAGTATCTTGCTAGGTGTAAGGTATAAATATTTATTAAATCATTCACCACTTGGGATGACCTAGTTCATTTTCTTTTTAATTTAATTTAATTTTTTAAAACTTCTTTGTTTTCAAAATATATGCATAGATAATTTTCACCATTCATCCTTGCAGTTCATTTTCTTAAAAAGTACTGAGTCAGTGTCAATGCTGTTACTGAGAGGTTTTTCAATACCTAAGAGTTTAAGAAAGGAAAAGGCTTGCTATTTCCAAACAATATATGATCTTCCTGTTAGAAAGATACCAAAGTGGGGATGTCCAAAGAGGCACTTGTAAAGATTCCCTGAATAAGGAAACTATGTGAAACCAAAGACTCAAAACGACAACATTGCATGAAAGTATCATTCAAGAAAAAACTTCACAAGCCTGGTCTCTATCATTCTAAACTGGGGAGCTTTGGAATGTGAATGCAGTTTAAAAAGACTTTAGAGTATCCTGGAGATATGATTCAGACAAATAAACATTCACAGAAGCACCTTAAATAAAATGAGTATATGTGAGTATAATTCATTTAGAAGAAGTTTTAGTAGGGAATCAGTCTTAAGTCCATCATTCAGGAAGTCTTTTAGTTACATCTCAGAAAACATTTAGGCTAGAAGATTGCTTGTGACTGGACTTCCAAAAATTCCTATTTAAGAGAAATATTATGAATGTAAATAAATGTGGAAAAACCTTCAGCCACCTGGTGGCTCTTGACAAAACATGAAAAAAGTCATACTAGACTTTTGAAAATAACAAACGGGAAATCTGCAACAGACATTTCATCTGGAATGAAACCCTTTGAATATAAGGATTTATGAGAACTATTCAGTGAGCAGAGAAGCTAGAAGAAATATGAGAGAATTCACACAGGAGAAAAACCCTTTTAATATAATAAATGTGCAAAATCTCTGGTGAGAAGGAAGTGTTCATTAACTATCGGAGAATTCTTACTGGAAGGAAACTATTTGATTTTAGTACTCAAACGCAGGTTGTTATAAAGATCAAATGAGATAATATTTGTAAATCATTTAGTACAGGGCCTGATACATTAAAAGAATTTAATAAATATGTATTTCCTTTCTTTCTAAAATTAGAAAATTCTTCAAGCACAAGGAAATTTTTTTTTATTTAAACATAAAATAATTCATACTAAAGAGAGAACATATATGTTTTGAATGTGGAAAAGGCTTCAATCCTATCATTTTTCACCAAAGATTTCCTAAGAGGAACTACATAAAAGAATTGAATAGGTATGTTATGTCTTGTCTTTCTTCCTGCTCCCAAAAACCTCTCCAGTGAAATGTAAAAGCTTTTTTTAGGGCAAGGATTACTTCATGTTTGTTTTTGTATTCCCAGCATGTAGTATAACTCTTAATATATAGCTCCTTAAAAAGTATCAGCCAGATGGAACATCTTATTACACATAAAAGAATTTATCCTGATTATCCTTATAATATGATAAGTGCTTAGGAATCAGCAGTGAAGTAATATGACTTTGGAATTTCATTAATCATGAAAATAATAATACCTAGCATTTACATATTACTCTGTGGTTTATAAAACATTATTGATCCTCATGGTGGCTATGTGGGATAGGTGACCATTTTACAAATTAAGAGGTTGAGGTTCAGAGAAGTTGAGTGACTTGTCAAGGATCACATATCTGCTCAGCTTCTGAGGCAGAATTTGAACTTAGGTCTTCCACACTCCAGGTCCAGTGACATATCTTAGACCAGAGGTTCTGCACCTAGTCTATGAACTTATTTTAATATTTTGATAACTATATATACACATAACATACATATATAACTATATTTGAAAACTGTATAACTCTACATAACTATTTCAGTATAATTGCTTTCCTTTTTTAATCCTATGCATTTCATCTTATACATTTAAAAATATTCTGAGAAAGAGTCCATAGATTTTATCAGATTGCAAGAGAGGTCCACAACATGAAAAAGGTTAATAACTTTTATCATATACTGTTCTAGAGGTTAACAGTGGGGCTTTAAGAATATGGGGAATACTTCAAAAAAGAGAGTTTTTTTGTTAAATACTATTATTGGATAATCTGAATTACAATATGCAACCAAATGGAATATTTGATGTAATGAAAGATAAATTTTTTTTCTTTTATTATGCCCTTTACTATTACATAAAAATGTGCCATTAGGTGGCAGTAGAATTCATAACTTACTGGTAGTTTTAACAAAAAAATTTTGGAAGGGGGAGATAGGACAAAGTCACACTTTTGCTTTTTTTTATTCCAAATTTAGTAACTGAACAAAAAGGAGTATTCATATTTTTTTCTAAAAAAAAAAAACCTTATGAAAAAAGGAGGCATTGAAAATGTTCTCAATATTGGAAATGTGCTTCCAAAACGGTTCATAACCTTTAGCTCAGTAGTATTTCTATTGGGCCTATATCCCAAAGAGATCTTAAAGGAAAGAGACCCACATGTGCAAAAATGTTTGTGACAGACCTTTTTGTAGTGGCAAGAAACTGGAAACTAAATGGAAACTGGAGAATGACTGAATAAATTATGGTATATGAATGTTATGGAATATTATTGTTCTGTAAGAAATGATCAGCAGGATGATTTTAGAGAGAACTGGAGAGACTTTCATGAACTGATGTTAAGTGAAATGAACAGAACCAGGAGATCATTATACACAGCAACAGCAATATTATATAACAATCCATTCTGATAAACGTGATTCTTTCCAACAATGAGATGACTAATGGCAGTTCCAGTAATCTTGTGATGAAGAGAGCCATCTACACCCAGAGAGAAAATTGTACGAACTGAATGTATATCACAACATAACATTCTCACTCTTTTTTGTTGTTGTTGTTGGCTTGCATTTTGTTTTGTTTTTTTAAATTAAAGCTTTTTATTTCCATAACATATGTATGGGTAATTCTTCAACACTGACCCTTACAAAGCTTTCCATTACAAATTTTCCCCCCTAATCCCCTCCCCTCCCCTAGATGGCAGGAAGTCCACTACATGTTAATTATATTAAAATACTTGACAAGTCGAATATATGTATACATATTCCCACACATGTTGCTGTGCAAGAAAAATTGTATCTACATGAACAAAAAATATCTGAAAAAGGAAACCCAATACAAGCAACATCGATAGAGAGCATGAAAATGTTATGTTGTAGTCCACGATTCAAAGGCTTTTTCTGCATCTATTGAGATAATCATTTGGTTATTAATATAATTGATTATGCTGATAGTTTTCCTGATATTGAACCAGCCCTGCATTCCTGATATAAATCCTACTTGGTCAGAGTGTACTATCCTGGGGATGACTTTCTGTAATCTCATTGCTAATTTCTTATTTAAAATTTTTGCATCAATATTCATTAGAGAAATTGGTCTGTAGTTTTCTTTCTCTGTTTTCACCCTATCTGGTTTAACTATCAGCACCATATCGATATCATAGAAGGAATTTGGTAGTATACCTTCTTCCCCTGTTTTTTCAAATAGTTTATATAGTATTGGAATTAATTGATCTTTGAATGTTTTGCAGAATTCACATGAAAATCCATCTGGCCCTGGAGATTTTTTCTTAGGGAGTTGGTTAATAGCTTGTTCTATTTCTTTGTCTAATATGGGGCTATTTAAATAATTTATTTCCTCTTCTGTTAACCTGGGCAATCTATATTTTTGTAGATATTCCTCCATTTCATTTAGATTATCAAATTTACTGGCATAAAGTTGGGCAAAGTAACTCCTAATTATTACTCTAATTTCCTCTTCATTGGAAGAAAGTTCTCCCTTATCATTTTTGAGACTAACAATTTGATTTTCCTCTTTCCTTTTTCTAATCAAATTAACTAAAGGCTTATCTATTTTGTTAGTTTTTTCATAAGACCAACTCTTAGTTTTATTTATTAATTCAATAGCTTTCTTATTTTCAGTTTTATGAATTTCCCCTTTTATTTTTAGAATTTCCAATTTGGTATTTAATTGACGGTTTTTAATTTGTTCTTTTTCTAGTTTTTTTTTTAATAGTAATCCCAATTCGTTGATCTTCTCTTTCTCTATTTTATGCAAGTAATCATCTAGAGATATAAAATTGCCCCTTATAACTGCTTTGGCCGTATCCCACAAATTTTGGTATGTTGTCTCATTATTGTCATTCACCTGGATGAAATTATTGATTGTATTTATGATTTGCTCTTTCACCCATTCATTCTTTAGAATTAGATTATTTAATTTCCAATTAATTTTTGGTCTAATTTCTCCTGGCCTTATATTGCATGTGATTTTTATTGCATCATGATCTGAAAAAGATGCATTTACTATTTCTGCCTTTCTGCATTTGATTTTGAGGTTTTTATGCTCTACCACATGGTCAATTTTCGTATAAGTTCCATGAACTTTTGAGAAAAAAGTAAATCCCTTTCTGTCTCCATTCAATTTTCTCCAAAGATCTCTCATACCTAACTTTTCTAACAATTGGTTTACCTCCCTATTTTCTTTATTTATTTTGTGGTTTGATCTATCTAATTCTGAGAGAACAAGGTTGAAATCCCCCACTAGTATAGTTTTGCTGTCTATTTCTTCTTGCATCTCTCTTAATTTCTCCCATAGGAATTTGGATGCTATACCACTAGGTGCATATATATTTAGTATTGATATTGCTACATTATCTATGGTACCCTTTAATAAAATATAGTTTCCTTCCTTATCTCTTTTGATTAGATCTGTCTTTGATTTTACTTGATCTGATATCAGGATTGCTACCCCTGCTTTTTTTGTTCACCTGAAGTATAATAGGTTCTGCTCCAGCCTTTTACCTTCACCCTGTATGTGTCTCTATGCTTTAGATGTGTTTCTTGTATGCAACATATTGTTGGATTCTGGTTTTTAATCCAGTCTGATATCCGCTTCCGTTTTATGGGAGAGTTCATCCCATTCACATTCACAGTTAAAATAACTAATTCTTTATTTCCTGCCATCTTATTTACCCAAGTTATGTTTTTCCCTTTCATTTCCCCTTTCTCCCTTCCCACTACTCAGTATTTTGCTTTTGATGACCCCCCTCCCCCAAACAATCCTCCCCTCTTTAGAGCCCCTCCCCTTTTTTATTCCTTTCCCCTGATTCTTCTATTTTCCCTTCTATTAGTCTATCCCTTTCTTTTCCTCCTTTCCCTCCCACTTCCCTATAAGGAAGGACAAGTTTCTCTGTGAAACCAAATGTGTCTGATATACACTTTTAGAGCCCAATCTGATGAGAGTAAGATTTACACAATGTTCATCTCCCTCCCTTCTTTCCCTCAATTATATTAGGTTTTCTTTGCCTCTTCATGAGATTTTACCTTATTTTTACCTCCTTTTTTTTAACCTTATTTTACCACCTTTTTCATCTTTCCCCCAGTATGATAGCCTTTCCACTTCCAGTTTCTTTTTTATATTATCAAAATAATATCAAATTATACCCCCATTCTTTAAGTATCCCCATAGTAGAAAAAAAAATTCTCAATAATATCATAATAATCATAATGTAATAATAGATTCATAAAATCAACCCTCATTCTATAAGTATCTATAACATAAATATAGTTCTCAAGAGTTTTTTTTTTCCCTTGTTACCTTTTTATGTTTCTCTTGTGTTCTATGTTTGTAGATCAAATTTTTTGTTCAGTTCTGGTCTTTTCAGTAGAAATAGGTGAAATTCTCCTATATCATTGAATGACCATCTTCTTCCCTGGAAGATAATGCTCATTCTAGCTGGGTAACTTATTCTTGGCCTTTTGGAATATCTGATTCCAGGCCCTTGGATCCTTCAAAGTAGAAGCTGCTAGGTCCTGTGTGATCCTAATTGTGGCTCCTTGATATTTAAATTGTTTCCTTCTGGCTTACCGCAATATATTTTCCTTGGTATGATAGTTCTGGAATTTAGGCACGATATTTCTGGGGGACTTAATTTTTGGGTTTCTTTCAGGAGGTGATCGGTCGATTGTTTCAATAAGTATTTTGCCTTCTTGGTCTAAAATATCAGGGCAGTTTTCTTTTATGATTTTCTGGAAGATAGTGTCTAGGTTCTTTTTTTCATCATGGCTTTCAGGAAGCCTTAGATTGTCTCTCCTAGATCTATTTTCCATGTCACTTGTTTTTCCTAGGAGATATTTCATGTTTTTCTCTATCTTTTCATTTTTTTGTTTTTGTTTGACTGATTCTTGAAGTCTTGATGAGTCATTCATTTCCAATTGTTCAATTCTAATTTTTAATGTCTTATTTTCTTCAGTTACTGTTTTTAGTTCCTTTTGCAATTGACCAATTACATTTTTTGTTCATTGTATTCTTTTTCCATTTTTTCTATTTTATTTTGCAGTGATCTCATTTTGTTTCTCCATGTTTCTTCCAACTCTCTTTTAAGATCCTTTATGCAATCTTCAAAGAAAGTCTTGTGACATGGAGTCCAGTTTGTGTCTCTCTTTGGGGCTTTTTCTGGAGTTGCTTTACCTTTAGGGGCCTCAGGATTTGAGGTCTGTTCTTCCCTCTCTCCATAAAAGTTGTCTATGGTGAGAGCTCTTTTTGGTTTTTTATTCATTTTTTTTAAAGGTATGAGGTCTGTTTAAGGCAAAGGTAGGACAGCTGCTTTAATTTGCCCTGGGGCAGTTCTGCTGATTGAGTTATTTCAGGTACTGGGCAGTTCTGCTGATTGAGTTATTTCAGGTGCTGGGCAGTTCTGCTGATTGAGTTTTTTCAGGTGCTGGGCAGTTCTGCTGATTGAATTATTTCAGGTGCAGATCAGTTCAGCTAATTGATTGATCACCCTAGGGTGCTGTGTAATGGCAGCTAGGTCCGATGCTCATCAGGGGTTCAGTGGTTCACAATCTACCCCCCACAAAAGGCAGACCCTCCAAACCACCTGCCCACAATCAGGACAGATTGGCCCAAGAGGCCAGCAGAAGACTCCCAGGTGTGTGAAAAGCACAACGCTCCCACCCCTGTTTCGACTCCTGTGATGACTCCTGTTCCAGCTCCCTGCTCCAGCTCCCTGCCCTGGTCTCCCTGTGCTGCAGTCTGGATTCAGCAGACCACCCCCCTACCCATTAAAACAGACCTGTTTTGAAGTTCTTCCAGAGTATCTTCTTCTAAAAACGTGTTGTCCTCCAGATATTGTGGATTTTTTTGCTTCAAAATCAGTCTAGAGGCTTCATATGTTGTTGGTTTGAGGGAAGGTTAGAGGAGGTTACAGAGACTCCTGTCTGATCTCCGCCATCTTGGCTCTACCCCCGGAAGTCTCTAGAAATAAAATTCTCAAGAGCCCTTTCCTTTTTACCTTTTTATGCTTCTCTTGAGTTCTGTGTTTGGAGGTCAAATTTCTTGTTCAGATCTGATCTTTTCATTAGAAATAGGTGAAATTCACCTATATCATTAAATGACCATCTTCTTCCCTGGAGGATAATGCTCATTCTAGCTGGATAGGTTATTCTTGGCTGTAATCCAACTTCCTTTGCCCTTCGGAATATCTGGTTCCAGGCCCTTTGATCCTTCAGTGTGGAGGCTGACAGATCATGTGTGATTCTAATTATTGATCCTCGGTATTTGAATTGTTTCTTTCTAGCTGGTAGCAATATCTTTTCCTTGGTGCCATAGTCCTGAAATTTAGCCACGATATTCCTTGGGGATTTAATTTTGGGGTCTCTTTCAGGAGATGATCGGTGAATTCTTTCAATGGTGATTTTCCCTTCTGATTCTACAACCTTAAGGCAGTTTTCTTTCAGGATTTCCTGGAAGTCCAGTAATCCTTAGATTGTCTTTCCTAGATCTATTTTCCAAGTCAGTTGTTTTTCATATTTCATATTTTCTAATATTTTGTCTTTTTTTTGTTTCATTCTTGAAGTCTTATGGAGTCATTCCCTTGCATTTGTTCAATTCTAATTTTTAATGTATTGTTTTCTTTCACCTTTTTCAGCTCCTTTTGTAACTGGCCAATTTGTTCATTGCATACTTTTTCCACTTTACCCATTTTGTTTTTCAGAACATTGTTGTCTATTTCCAATTCACCAATTTTATTTTTCAGTAAATTGGTGTCTTTATCATATCTCTTTTGGAGGGCTTCTTGCACTGATTTCAATTCATTTCCCCATTTATCTTCTAGCTCTCTTTTGAGATCCTTTATACAGTCTTCCAGGAAGGCCTTGTGAAAGGGGAACCAGGCCATATCTCCCTTGATGGCTTCCTCTGGAGTTGCCTTGCCTATAGGAACTTCAGGATCTGAGATCTGCCCTTCTTTCTCTCCATAAAAGCTGTCTATGGTGAGAGCTCTCTTCTGCTTCTTACTCTTTTTTTTTTTTCTTTAGAAAAAGCTTGGGGTCTGTTTAAAGCCGGGAATCACTGGCTATGGTAGTTAGCCCTGGGGCCATTCTGCTAATTAACTTCTGGTGCTGGGCCAGTTGGGCTAGGACTTTGCATTTGCAGAGGGTTCCAGTCCACCTTTTATAAAGGCAGATCTGCCAAAGCACCTGCCCACAATCAGGGCAGAATGTCCCAAGTGCCTCAGATATACTCCCCAGGTATTTGGAATTTCTGCTACACTGAGCTGAGTCCCACCCATTTCTTTGCCCTCACTTCCGGAGCTGCACCTAGCAAACTGCTCAACCCCCTGCCTGACTAAAACAGACCTGCTATGAAGTTCTTCAAAGGTAACTTCTGCAAGCAGTGTTTCGTAGTCCAAATATTTCTGGGTTCATTGACTTAAACATCAGTTCAGAGGCTTATTTTACTGTTGATTTGAGAGAATATCAGAGGAGGACACAGAGAGTCATGTCTTCACTCCGCCATCTTGGCTCTGCCTGCATTTTGTTTTCTTACCCTTTCTTTTTTTGATCTGATTTCTCTTGTGCAGCAAGAGAATTGTATAAATATGTTTATACATGTGGGATTTAACATATATTTTAACACGTTTAGCATATATTGAATTGCTTGCCATCTAGGGGAAGGGGTGGGGAGAAGGAGGAGAAAATCTGAAAGACAAGGCTATGCAAGGGTCAATGTTGTCTATTTATCCATGCATATGAAAATTAAACGCTTTATAAAAAAAAAGAAAAAGAAAAGAAAGAAAGGAAATGTTCTCAAGACTTAATTAACTCAAGAAACTAAGGCTCAGGCCCTGACATAGCTTCCTGAGACCAAAAGTACTGAGATTTCATGAGTACAAAAAGCAACTTAGAAGAGCTCCAGCAGGGTCCTGAGGCTTCAAGCTGGCAGAATGACCTAACTCCAGGAAGCTATGCTCACCTCAGTCAGTTTTAGCTACAATATTGTTTCCCAACTCTTTAATGTCTTTCTTCTGCTGTGGCTAAGTAAGCATCCTTTTGCTCATTCTGGACTAAGTTGAACTATTGAGCATCTCATTTCATTCCAGTCTCAAACCTGGCCTAGCAGACCCACCTGATCAGCCCTATCCTACTATAACCCACTCTTCTTATGGGAAGAAAACAGCACTTCAACTGAGGCCTCCTCTTGAAGCTTCAAATGCTATCCTCATGCTCAGCAGGGCTGCCTCTGTCAGGGACCACAGGACTGGGAGAGCAACATCAGGCAGAAGACCTGCAGAAAACAGTGCCAGGCAGAGACCTCATGACTGAGGAACTGCTGCATGTCCAGCAACCAACAAAGCATCATGAGCAGGGAAGTGACTGTTCAAGGTCATTTAAGTAGGCGGCAAAACAAAGACCTGAACCATTTCTTTTGATTCAAAATTCAGCCTTCTTTCCACATCTCTCATGGCATCTCCAAATATTTGGAATAAGGAATCACATGTATATAGCCAAAGAAGAAAAAACATTTCCCTTTGTTTCCACTGGATTGGTCAAGGCCAATTAAGAGCTGAAACTTCAGGGTTTTAAGATAAAAAATTTATCACAATGACAATTATCAAAGGGTAGAGATTATATTATTACAAGGAATCATAGTTTCAGAATTTCAGACATAAATCTTATGATGATTCCCTCTGTGCCACATTAGAAAAAACCCTTTATAAAGAAAAATTTCCAAGAATGTGACCTTTTCCTTCTATTTCCATTTTACTTAAATTATCATCCTGAATATTTTTCAAAAGGCACTCTCAGAAGGCTGATTAATTACAATTCCCAATCTCTCCATTCCTCCTAACTTGCCAAAGGCATTAATCTCTACACTAGCTTTCTTTGGACAGCTCATTATTAGTCAGTCCTTTGTACTATCCTATTTCAACCTATCACTTTCTGAACTCCAACTCTGGATTATTCCCACCATATTCCTTTTCTTACTTTCTGATGCAGAAAACCCCTAAAGAAAGTCAACTAATTATTCCAAAGAGGTCCACTAGAAATTTAATTTAATTTAGTGTAATTTAATATTAATTCTGGCTTCTTACTGCAAGCTGTTAACTTTTATTCTCTTCCAAACATCTCTTTTCTCAAGATAATCTATATCAAGATAATCTCAAGATAATCAGTCTTTACAACCTCTCTAGTACATTATATTTTTTCAGCTCCAACAATCAGGTATTAAACATCTCTGCCATGTACCAGACATTGTGCTAGATACCAAAGACACAAAGACAAAAACCTTGCCCTTCTCTCCACTCAGTAATCTCATCAGCTCCTATTGACTCAACTGTTAGACAAATGATTTCCATACCTATATAACAAACTCCTACCTCTTTCTTGAGCTCTGCCATTTCATCTCTACATGGATATCCCATGGGCATTCAAATTCAACATACCAACATAGAACTCATTGTATTTTGCCCTAAATCCCTTCTTACTTATATATTTTTGTGTGGGATACCACCATCTTTCCAGTCATGCAGGTTTTTACTCATTCACTCAGCATATCCAGTCAGTTGCTAAATCCTTTTCATTTGTCCTCTTTCCACTCAGGACTATCATACTATTTCAGGTCTCATCCTCTTGACTACTTTATTAGCCTCCTAATTCACCTCCAGTGTATTCAGCCTTTCCTATCTACAACCCATTCTTTACAGAGGTGCAAAATTGATTTTCCTAAATTCTAGATATGCTAAAATCTAGTTTCTCTGCTCAAGAAGTTGTTAGTAACCTGTTGCCTCCAGAATAAAATAAAAATTCTCTAGTATTTACAATACCTTCATAATCTGGTTCTAACCTATCTTTCTAAGCTAATTACCTATTATTTCCCCTTGTGTGGATCAGCCAAAATTCCATCTTGCTATTCTTCATACATATATTCGGTCTTTTGCCTTCTGTACTTTTGCGTAAATTATTCCTAATTCCTAGAATGTTCTTCTTCCTCACTTCTACTTTCCTTCCAGGTTCAGCTTAAGAGGCATTTCCTGATTCCCTTATTAGTGACTTTCTCCCTGATTTGCTTTTTTAAAAATATATTTTGTATGAAGATGTTGTATTCTCCCCAGGTAGAATATAGTGCATTTGAGGATGGAAACTGTCCCACTTTTGTATTTTGTGCCTCAGAGCCTAGCATAGTAGATATGTAGAGCAGTTTTATTCTTTTTTATGTATAACAGTTCTTAAATGAATATTGATTTGATTCATTTAAATGGATGAGTTTAATTTGCTGAAGGAATTTAATTTAAACCACATTATGAAAAATAAAGCCAAAATAGAAATTAAAAATTAAGGGCTTATATTCTCTAAGGCTTCTACTATTTTAAATACTTGACCTTACCTTCCATATAGTATTAAAACATTAATTATGGATATAGTTCAGACCATAAATCCTTTTTCAATTGTCCTTGCAATTTTTCTTTTTTTCCAGAATCTGGAATAGCACAGCTGGTGGAACCAATGATCTGGGACTACATTGAAGATATGGATGTACATGGAAAGGGTCAGTACTGTATGGCTGAATAATTCACATCTTAATGTTCTAATTTATCCCATCTAAGATCTTACTGTGTGGTAGTGTAGAGTTTGTGTATAAATCACTGAAAGAGTGTTAAATTATCCCTCACATGTAAGAGCAAACAAGTTTCTTTCAATGATGTTTGATCTTTTTAGTGAGAACTTTGCTGATTAATTATACAACCTTAGTTCTGTACTTTGGGGCAGAATCAACAGTGGATGGAAGTTGCAATTTTAGGTTTAATATAAGGAAAAACTTCCTCACAATTAGTAGAGAGTTTTGAATTGAAAACTGGATGATTACTTGTTGAATGTGTTGCTGTGGAAATTTTGTGAAGGCTGATTTGGTTGATCATAACCCAATGCTAAAAAAGAACAGTGCTGGATGTTTTAACCTTGCATGTAGATCAGAGAACGTTGGTATTCATTAGTATAGATTCCATCTTCTATTGACTCTCCATGGAGCTAGGAAATTGAATCCCTTTATTCTGTTTGTTTCTAGTTTTCCTCATGGATAAGTACAGGAAATGTGGTTTCCCTAAACTGTGGGTAGCCAGTGCTTTTAAAGGTGCCACAGGGGTGAATCAGTCTTTGACTATTATTGGCCATCACCTCAAAAATAACATCCAGTGGTTGAAAGTGGCAGACAGTGGACCTGCTGAGATGCTGCAAGGAATCGTTCTAACTGGTTGGCAAAGGTAAAGGAACTATGAAAATGACCTCTGAATCCTTTCAACCATTCAACCTGATATGCAAACAGCATATGCATAAAGATGCTCATTGTTTATGGAGGGAGTGAAGGTATCTCAAGATTGTGGTTGTCATAGGAATAAAACTGCCTTCTTCTTATCATTGGCATCTGTCTAGGCTCTAACATCTCCCTGAGAGAAAGTATCTCTTACATTCTTTTTATGTCTTTTTTTTTTTTTTAAATCACGACCTATGATTTCATGAGTTTAGGAACTTTTGGTATGAATGCTCCCTCTACCGACACAAACTGACAATTTATTAGTAATTTATAGTCTCAGAGATTTGCCATCCCTTAGCCAGGATGTGCTTGAGGCAGGATTTAAACCCAAAGTGTTCCTTGCTACAAAGTTAGCCTTAACCTTTATCTCTTATCTCTGTCTTGCTTTCCAAAGTTTGAGTAGACAGATCTTTTTCAGTATATGAAGGATCTTTCCATTTATTCAAATAAAGTAACTACTCCTTTCCAGTGAATTACAACCTGTTATAGAACCTGAAACTTTTTCCTGATTCTTGATTCTCATTCTTCACATCTATGAAGTAGACAATGAAAAGAATTATTTTATCCATTCTGCATTCATAAAGCTGGTTGGTGACACATAAGGAACTGGCACCTAGGTAACCTGACCTTTGCTTCAAGGTTCTTTCCACATCACACTTTCTTCTGTTACTTGTACTTATTTAGCAGTACATAAAGATAACTTATGTACAATATCTATTTTTTTAAAATAGCTATTCCTTTTGATAACATACAAATGTAATTAACACTGGCCTTCCCATAAATTTAAAAGTGTTTTTTATTTCTTTCCCCTGACAAACAGAAATAGATAGATTCAGTAGACACTGGCCTCTTGCTCTATCAAAGTGGTCTGGAATCCCACAAAAGTTTAAGAATCCTAGAGTGTGTCTTATACTGTGCTAGTACTAATAAAAAGTACAAAAAAATGCACTTACAACATTCTCTGTCTTTTTTAGATAATTAACAAAACAATAAATGAAGCCTCAGTTTGTATTGTTTATTGATTTCCTAGGTTTAAATGATCACACTGAAAATTAACAAAGGACTCTTTCTGGAGTTGACTCTAGCACATCACTGAATGTGTCTTACACTCTCCTGGTCTTCCTCTATTAGATTATAAATTCCTTGAAAATAGAAACCATACATAGCAACATGCACAGAGGCTCTCCATAAATACTTACTGGATTGAATTGATTGTTTCTTGAATTTATTGGGTAGAATTGGATTGTTTCTTTAATAGTAGTCATAGTTCCACACATGCCCCTAAGTCAATAGACACATGTGGAGTGGAGAGATTTATATGGCCAGTGGTGCAGTTCCAAGGTCTGTTGTAGACAGATGTTTTTTTTCATAGCAGACTCAAAGCAATAACTAACTGAATGCTATCTTATTGTATTTACAAATATCTTTTTGAGGAAGGAGATGATCTGATTCATTAAATTCACAGAAATCGAGTTTCATTTCACTTCTAACAAATTAGTTAAGGTTTTCATTGGCTATGGTTTAAGAATTGAATGATCTATCTTGAGATATAAAGATATGTGAGATAGATAAATAGAAAAATATCATCTCTGGATATCCTCGTACAAAAACCAGATGACTATGTGGTTAGATACATTGTAGAAGGAATTCTTATTCAGTATAAGTTAGCATCAGTAACTTGTGGGCCATTTCAGTTCTAAAATTTTATGTCTGGGAATTATCAACAAGGAGTAGTGAACCTAACCTACAATGTAGAGCTGTAAATAAAAACTATGTATTCTTTAAGATTAGTTGAGGCAAGAAAATCATTTTTTTAGGCTTAGAAATCTCTTATCTTTTTAAAAAAAATTTAATTGTGTATTATTTTTTCCAATTACATGTAAAGATGGTTTTCAACATTTTGTAAGATTTTGAGTTAGAAGTTTTTTTCTCCTTTCTTCCTTTACTTCCCCCCCTTTTTATGCCAATAAGCAGTCTGATATAGATTATATGTGTACATTCATTGTTAACATATTTCCATATAAGTCATGTTGGGGGAAAAAAAGTCAGAACAAAGGGGAAAAATCATGAGAAAGGAAAAAAAGAAAAAAAAAAGACGAAAATAGTATGCTTCTATCTGCATTCACTCTCCATAGTCCTTTTTCTGTATGTAGAGTTTTCCAAAATTTATTGGAATTGCCTTGGATCACTGAATTGCTGAAAAGAGTAAAGTCTCTTTTAGTTGGTCATCACACAATCTTGCTATTGCTGTGTTTGTTTACCTGGTTCTGCTCACTTCACTCAGCATCAATTAATGTTAAGTTTCTCCAAGCTTAAGAAAAACACATCTTAAAATCTAACTACTACCTCTATCTCTACTTGGTCACTTTTGTGACTTTCCTGTCCTGCCTTCCTACTTTAGAAGTGGACTGCTCCTCCATCCTCTTCCAGAGTCACATGAACTTTAAGAGATCCTCGAGTCTTTTAGAAATTCAAGTGCTCATAGGCCATGATGAAGTAGCATTCTGGCATAGTAATGTTTGAAACATCTGAGGTTTCTTGAAAAACTCCTATCAACACAAAAGAAAGGTCCTATTTTTCTACAGTTGTTTTGTTGTTTGTTTCTTTAAATTTCATTTTTTGAACTTAACATCACACAGGTGCTATTTTCCACAGAAACCTTATAATCAAGTTATTACTGCCCAACTACACTAGGTAGCAGTATTAACTCTGGTTTTGAATAAAAAAATAACCCTTATAAATTACCTCAGTTCATTCCTTTCTTTCTTTTTAAAAGTCTCCATCCAACAGTATTTTGCCCTTATAGCTCCAGTCAAGCAGGAGAAATAAAGCATTTCTAGTTCATAAAAACAAATCAGTCTTAAGAATATAAGAGTAATAATCTATGCAAAGCAGAATTTGAAGAGGAAAGGGATAAGCTGACCACACTTCTTTTCTGGAGGACCTAAAACTTTCTTGTTTTATCTACCATTTCAAATGTTAAAGCATGGTATAATGGGGAGAAAGGAAATGCAAGCCCTGCCTCAGGTACAAATTGTCCTTGTGATCCTGGCAAGATGAGAGTAACCTTTCAGTGCTCTAGGAATCCCTAAGTTTCAAAAAAAGTACAGCTTGCACTGATGGAAAAAGCTTCTTATTTAGGAGTTGTCTTCTTATCTAAAAAATTACTGGTCCAGTTTCTATCCCTATCTCTGCAAATGCTAATTAACCATTCCCAAATAAAAGAGCCAAATTGATAGTTGGGAAATTTTCAAATTATTATAAATCTTTAATGCAATCAATCCATTACCAATTCCCTAATAGTATTGTGGAACTGTATGAAATAGTAAAGTGATTTGAGTAATATGTTCAATTCTAAATAAAAGCTTTAGATGACATATTTCTTGAAGTCATACACTAATTTAATTTGCATGGCTTTGTTAAAGAAATAGCATCACAAGTGAGGTTCCAGAATAATATCTCATGGAACAATTTTCATTTTAATCATATGAGAACAACAAAATAACCTATAGTGCAGTACAGTGCAGAGCACTATATGAAAAGGCAAAAAGATATGGATTCTAATCCTAATGACAGGTATATAACTTCTCTGGACTTTAGTTTCTTTATATATTAGATAATGGAGTTGAACTAAATAATCTATAAAGTCACTTCCATTTAGAGTTGTATCTAGCAATTCTGAAACTTGGGAAAAAAATTCAAACTTTGGTACCTCAGGCTTTAAAAGGTTCTAAGGCACTAGTCACTTGGGCAGAGACCCTCGGGGATTCTGAGGTGACTATTTGGGAAATCACAGCCAGAGAAAGAAATTAGATAGAACTGAGGCAGTCAGAAAGATGCCTGTTATCCTTTGAAGTCAAGAAACAAGCTGTCATGTAATTTTGTATTTTAAGTGCTGTTAAGTTTCTCCTGATACATAAATGCTAAGCTCAATTGTTTCTTCCTCCTGAAGTACTAATCTCCATCATCTGAATTGTTGTATTTTGGAGTAAAACTCCAATTAAACTATTCTAATTGGAGTTCTATTTCCAACTCTGTTCTGATAAATCTATGAAGCATCTTTTCACTCGATGCAGTCCAAAAAAATAGCATCTAACAGATGAGAAAATCTGACATACAACTGATTATTTGATAACCAAAAACACTTGCTGAGTGGAGCATACAGAGGAACAAACAGGCCCTTTCCAAAGGTGTTTATCAGAGAGTAAGGAAGGACATGTGGCAGCTTACTGGAGCAGCACGAATTTGACCTCAGGCTCTTGCTAACTTTGTGGACCTGGGCTAGCCACTTAACCTCTCTGTTTCTTTAGCTGTAAAATGGGGATAAGAATAGTATCTACAGCCATCTATACCCAGAGAGAGGACCATGGGAACTGAGTGTGGACCACAGGACCTGAGTGTGGACCACAACATAGCATTCTCACTCTCTAAGTTGTTGTTTGCTTCCATTTTATTTTCTTTCTCAGTTGTATTTTTCCATCTTGGTCTGATTGTTCTTGTGCAGCAAGATAACTGTATAAATGTGTGTATATATGTATCTAATATATGTATATATTAGATTTAACATATATTTTAACATATTTAACATTGGAGGGGGTGGGGGGAAAAGAGGGGATAATTTGGAACAGAAGGCTTGCAAGAGTCAGTGTTGAAAAATTACCCATGCTTATGTTTTGTAAATAAAAAACTTTAATAAAAAAATAAATTTAAAAAAAAGAATAGCATCTACATTTCAGGATTGTTGTGAGGATTATATGAGATTACATATGTAAAGCACTTTTCAAACTTTTAATGCCCTATGTGAATGTTAAATATTATGATTATACATAAAGACAACTAATAACTGAAGTCAGTTTAACACCAGGTAGCCCATGAATGGGGCAGACAGTAGATGGTGTAGTAGTTCAGTAAAGGAAGAAAGAGTTCACTCTTAGGGAAGACTCCTTGAAAGGATAGTCTTAAAGTAAAGGGAATGCAAATTATGTGGGAGAACAGTACCAATATAGGTACACCCAAAGATCAGGGTTGAGATAAATTTGACCAGCCATAAAAAAAAAAAAAAAGTTTTTATGTAATGGAAATTAAGCTTGGAAAGGTAGGTTGGAATCAGTTTGAATGCCAGATTGAAGAGTTTGTACTTCTATAGGAATGGAAAGCTATTGAAAGCTTTTAAGACATAACAAAGAATAGTTAGGAAGATTAATCTTGTAATAATCTTCAAGAAAGATAGGATAGAGAGAGAATAAAGGCACAAAGTGATTCATAGACAACAGCAATAGCACAAGATCCATTAAAGACCTGAATCACATATGGGACTGGAAAAAATTGACGATGAAAGATGAAGGAATCAAAGATGACTGCACATCAGTAAGCATTTATTAAGCACCTATATAACCAGGCACTGTATTATACTCTCAGGATACAAAGAAAAATAAAATGCATCCTGTGACCTAAAGGAGCTAATAATCTGATGGGAAAGACAATCTGCAAATAATCATTTGCAAGTAGTTATGTACAAACAAAATGAGAAATAACAGCAAAGGCACTGATAGTAAGGATTGGGAAAGGCTACCTGTAGAAGTTGGGATTTTACCTGGAAATTGAAGATAGTCAGGAGGAGCTGAAGACGGAGCATATTCCAGGCATGCAGTGAAATCTCCAAAGCCAAAAGACAGGATCTTGGTCAAGCAACAGCAAGGTCAATGCCACTGGATCTTTGTACATTGTGGGGATTGGGGGAAAGGGACAGGAAGAGGAAGGGGAAAGGGAAGTAAAGGAATAGTCATTTCTATAGTGCTCAAATGCCAGACACTGTGCTAAACACTTTATATCTATATATCTCTGTCTCGATATCATTTGATCTTCACAACTCTGTAAGGTAGATGCTATTATTATCCCTATTTTCATAGTTGAGGAAATTGAGGCATACAAAGGTTAAATGATTTGCTCCAGGGCATACAGCTAGTATCGGAGATTATCTTAGCTGACTTCAGATCCAGTGATCTCTACAAGTAAGGTTTTTTGTTGCTGTTGTTGTTGTTGTTGTTGAGGCAATTGGGGTTAAGTGACTTGCCCAGGGTCACACAGCTAGGCAGTGTTAAGTGTCTGAGACCAGATTTGAACTCAGGTCTTCTGACTTCAGGGCTGGTGCTCTATCCACTACACCATCTAGCTGCCCCACTACAAGTAAATTGTAAAGAGAATAGAGGGGAAAGGGAGAGGAGAAAGAAAAGGATAGTGAGTTGTAAAAGACTTTGAATATGAAATAGGATTTTACATTTAATCTTGGAAGTGACAGGGAATTTTTTTTCAATAGGGGAGTAGCATAGTTGGACCTGCACTTAAAGAAAAAGATAAATGGAAAATAGACTGGACTAAGGAGAAACTTGTGGCAGGCAAACCAACCAACACTATTGGAGGTAGGCACTGGGCTCAGCACTTTTTACAGATGTTATCTCATTTAATCATCAGAACAACCCTTCAGGATAGGTGTTATTTTTACCCCCATTTTATAGTGGAGGAAACTGAGGCAAACAGAAGTTAAGTGACTTGCCTAGAGTCACGTAGGTGAGATTTGACCTTAGATTTTTCTGACCCCTTCTATTTCAACAGCCATCCCTTAGAGAAGGGGACATATGCACGAGATGTTGCAAAGATAAAAAGGTCTTGGCAACAGATTGCATATGGTAGTTACAGGATACAGGAGTTGAGAATGACACCTAGGGTGCTACCCTAAGGGACTGGGAAGATTGGAAGTTGGGAAGGTTTGGGAAAAACAATGAATTGAATCTAAGATATCTAGGAGATCTTCCATTTGTGATGTCTAACAGGTAATTTATGAATACACAATTAGAATTCAGAGATGCTAGAGCTAGATATAAATAAATATAAGAATCCTCAGCATAGAGATGGTAATTAAAGGGAATGGATAAGATCATAGTTATCAGAATGACATAACCCTTTGAGGATGGATACCCATTGTTAATGAGCATATCCTGGATGAAGAATAGTCAAATACTTAAAAAAAAAAAACTAGGAAAGAATGTTGTGAAAACTTAAAGAAGAGTATCAAGAAGAGGGTAATCAACAATGATGTCAAAAGCTGTATAAAAAGATCAAAAAGGAGCAGCAGTGAGGGCCCTTTTGAGGATATGTAACAAATATATAATGGGCCTAGTCAAAACAATTTTATAATTTTCTCAGCCTTTGTTCAGCAGGCATGTTTACAAGAAAATAAGCAGATGGTGGAAGTGATTTAAGATTGAGGCTCAAAAGAACACAATCAGCAATATGATAAGAGGGGCAAGGGATTTAAGAAAAAATGACATTGTAGAATTGAACTGGGTCTGAGAAAAGGAGAAAAGAATCATTAGTGCAAGGGAGATGGCCTACAAAAGAACTGAGGAATCAAAGGTTTGGGAGTCAAGATATGATGAACAGGAGAGTTTGGAATGGAAAGGCAGAGAGGGGTAGAAAGCCAGTAGAGTGATCGGATAAGGGGATTTCCGAGTTCATTAACATGGAAATGGTCAATTTGTGGGTTATGGAAAGACATAAAAGTATGACCATCTTTGTGTGGTTAATGAGTTGTTAAAGGGAAATGAATAACTAAAAAACTGGGAGGTTAAGAGTGTCTAAGGAAGTATCAATATATATGTTGAAAATATACAATATGAAAACAGGAGTAGAGAAAGAGAAAAAGATTATGAACTAGGTACTGAATTCATTAAAGAGAAGGAAGGGGAGTCTCCTAGAGATCTATAGATAACTACCAAGATTTTGATTGGATGGGAGATGTAGATTATGTAGATCTCAAAGGAGAATTTACCTAGTAACGGTGAGCAAGGAATATTCCATCTCTGTCACTTTGACCAGACCCCAATCAAGGAAAATGAGTGAAAGTATATCCAGGACAAGGAGTAAATGAACTTTGCATAGATGAGCTGCAAGATTTTTTGGTGGTTGTTCAGTTGTCTGCGTCCTTGTGATCCCAGTTGAGGTTTTCTTGGCAAAGATACTAGAATGGTTTGCCATTTCTTTCTCTAGCTCATTTTCCAGACAAGGAAACTGAGACCAATAGTTTAGTGACTTACTCAGGGTCACACAGCTAGTGTCTAAGGCAGGATTTGAATTCAAGTCTTCCTGACTCCAGGCCCAGCTCTCTATTCACTGTGCCATCTAGCTACCTTTTTCAAGAAGAAAAGGAAGACTTGGGGGGAAAAACAGAAATAAAAGGATCAGGAGAGTGAAAATTGTCTCAGACAGGAAGCAGTTTTAAAAGGGGAAAAGTAGTGAGGGGTGTAATGCCATAAATAGGTTAAGGAGAAGGCCTGAAAAACCAAAGAGCAGTTTTAGTAAACAGGAGTCAGAGAACTGAGGAAGCCTGAGAAAATGGAGTAGCAAGAAAAGATCAGTCCAAGAACTTTGATTTGGAAAGAAAGGTGACAGTATAGTGGCATCTTGAAATCATGTTGGTTTTGTTGTTTTTCCCTAAAATAGAAGAAATCTGAAAATATTGGTTAGAAGACAGAAAGCTAATGGAAGGGCAGAATGTAGAGATACCCTACAGAGTAATTAATAGGGCCACTTTTCCTAAGGAGGGAAGGAAGAGGTGGGGATCAAACATCAAATTCCAGTTTAATTGGAATAATTCCTTGGAAAGGAAGACCACAGTTTTCTGAGGAAAAAAGAAAAGGAGGAATGAATAATAAATATTTTAAGGCAAAGCAGTGTGGTTGGAGTTCTGAGTTCAATTTTCTCAAGAAAAGATTAATTACCTACTAACAAGGAAGACTGATAAACAATGGATTGAAGCAGCTCCTATGGGGTATTATTAGGCAATCAGGAAGTTAGAAATAAAAAGTTCAAGAAGTTAAAAAAAAAAAAAAAGCTGCTGGAGATATGTGTAGCAGACCCAGTGAGCAAACTTATGTAACTTTCTCCAACAACAATCTGAAGCTACAAAATAGGATTAGAGAAAAAGAAAATCAAAATAGGATGGGGGAAAGAGGTGACCCCAGAAAAGGGACTATAATGGTAGGCAGGGCAAAAAAAAATCAAGAGGACAAGATAATCTAAGAATTTAATAATTTTAAAGGGGCACAGACTGGGTAACTAATTAAATATAGCTAGAATGAGATTATATCTGAGCAAAGAAGGAAAAAAGTAGGATTCATCATGTAGTTCACTCCCAGTATTAAAAATAAATATTTTGGGGCAGCTAGGTGGCGCAGTGGATAGAGCACCAGCCCTGAAGTCAGGAAGACAGACCTGAGTTCAAATGTGGACTCAGACACTTAACGTTCCCTAGCTTTGTGACCCTGGGCAAGTCACTTAACCTCAATTGCCTCAGCAAAAAGCAAAAAAAAAAAAAAAAAAGACAAAAAAATAAATATTTTTTTCCTTTTGTGGATTGCAGATATGACCACTTCTCTGTTCTCTGTGAGCTGCTCCCTGTGGGAATCCCATCCCTAGCAATATGCCTGCAGACACTCAAACATGGTACAATGTATTATTTTCCTTTATTTTCCCTAGAATCCTTTTTTTTCCTCCCAGGAATACAGGGATCAATTGTGTGTGCAGTAACTCTGCCATATTGGTGTGCTCCCCACACATACCTTGACCTTCCCTTTTCATACAAGAAATACATACCTAGCCTAATACCTTGAATTCTTCATGGAGTTATTCTAAATAAGAAAGTCTGCCTAAGTTTGGGGATAAGATTGTGGGACACTTTCATTAATCCTAAACAACCACATTGTCTTTCAAAGGGTGAAGAAAAAAACCTCATCTAGACTTTTGAATTTCATTACCATGCTCAATGTATATTACTAGACTGGATCTTGTCAGTAGGCCTGACCTTTGAAAGCCTGTAGTTCAAGAAATTAAAATAAATTCCATTTATAGGAAATAGCCCTAGAGAAAAGGGCCTTGAAATATCAAAATAATTTTCTTAAAGGGGAACAAACACAGGCTTGGGGAGAGGAAATTGCCTGATTGGAAAATTACCCCTGATAAACTCTCCAAAGGCTTTTGCTAAGCAGTGAATTCACAGTTTTCCCCAAACAGGCCAATAAACTGGATTAATTTTTTTTAAAATAGGAGTTTTCTCTGGATATACTTGTATAAGATCTTTTCCCTCACCTTTCTGTTTCACTTTTCTCCTTTACTAAAGAAAATGCTTCCTTTTCAGGAGGTTATACTGACAATGTAAAAAAAATAGTGGAGAAATACCTAGGGATGTCAAATTTGGAAATCAACAATTTTATAAGGTAAAACCACCAATTCCTACAATCTCATTCTTATGAGCCCTAAACTTTTGATAGTTCTGAAATTGATGACTTTCTCTCTGACTAGTGAAAGCTCTGGGACTTTCCCTGGCAGTGATGTCTTCGCCCTGGTCACTCAGGTCAGCTTTCACCTAAGGCATTCTGTGGATGAACTGCTAGAAAGAAACAGGTTAGTTAGTTATTAGCAAGTGTAGAACAATTCTAAAGAAATTAATTCTGTTTCCTTCATTCACCATACAATCTATTTGGGTAACAAAACAGGTGAATGAAGCAGCCTCTGCCAGATTTTTCAGTCGTGTCAGAGGCCTTACAAAGTCAGTGTTTCAGGATAAGCCATTAGATAATAAGAAGTACTGCATAGCTGCATGCACCCATGACTACTGAGTACAACCCCAATGCATTTATTTACAGGTATGTGACAGGTTGGTTCAGTCCTTACCACCGCAAGAGGAAAATGATTCACCCAGTTATGATCCAGCATATCCAGCCAGATGCCATCAGGTAGTGCTACCTACCAGCTTCCTTGCCAGACTCAGTACAGCTCATCTGTCAATTTTTCTGAAATAACTAGATTTTTAATCCCTGTGCTAATTGGCTTTGAAATAAAATAATTTTTGAGACAAAATTTAAACTCAGGAGACCATATAAGACTCTTTAAATGAATTCATTCACTTTTTACTTCACTGTTATTAGACATTAATAGCTCTAAGTGCTTCTCACTTTATTTCTTGACTTCCTTTTCAAAAGACTGACTTCCCATAGTATTTAAATTTTTTTTATGAGGACTCATGTTAGTTGAGTCAACTTTTTCCATTTCTCTTCAGCCTCCTAACCAGGTGGAATGCTGTCATCCAGGAGTTGCAGGCAGCACTTGAAAGAATTTTCTACCCAGATGCAGTAGAGGAATGGATGGAAGAAAATACATATCCCACCATCCAGAAGCTACAGCAGCTGTTGCAAGATCTGGATGCAGCAATAGCAGCTCAATCTTAACACTTTTTGCCATGGAAGTGACCTATCTTATGTGGAAGGCTTACCAATACTGCTAACCCAGTGGAGATTTTTTTTTTTTTTTGGCTAAGTCTTTTTTTATTTTTTAATTAAAACTTTTTATTTGCAAAACATGTATGGGTAATTCTTCAACATTAACCCTTACAAAGCTTTCTGTTACAAATTTTTCCCCCCTACTCCTCACCCTTCCCCCTAGATGGCAGGATATCCACTACATGTTAATTATGTTAAAATACTTGACAAATCAAATATATGTATACATATTTCCACACTTATCATTGTTGTGCAAGCAAAAATCGTATCTACAGGAAAGAAAAATCAGAGAAAGGAAACACAATCCAAGCAAACATCAACAGAGAGCATGAAAATGTTATGTTGTGGTCCACATTTCACATCCCTCTCTCTGGATGTATATGGCTTTCTTCACTGAACAATTGGAACTGGTTTGAAAAATTTCATTATTGAAGAGACCCATGTCCATCAGAATTGATCATCATATAGTGTTGTTGTTGCCATGTACATTGATCTCCTGGTTTTACTCATTTCGCTCAGCATCAGTTCATGCAAGTCTCTCCAGGCCTTTCCCAGTGGAGATTTTTACAGATGGCCAAGGCCATTCACTTACTGAGGGGAGAATGGCAGGGTTGGGAGAGTTCCTGTGGGTTTGATTGAAAAATATGATGCTAGGACAAAATCTGAAAAGAAACATTGAGGTTTGAAGATGCAATGCTGGATCTTGTGTTAAAAACTATTACCATGAGAGAATGAAGTAGAATTTATTATGCTATAGTTGAATCCAGAAAATTAAGGATGGCAATCATAAGTTTCCAAAAGGCATCAGTAAAAAAGATACTAAAATTTAAAAAGCAAAAAAAGATAACCAAAGAAATTACATTATGCTTGAAGGTATTATAAATAATGTTAATGCTGGGGGGCGGAGCCAAGATGGCGAACTGCGGACAGCTTTCTCTGTGAACTCCCTCCAACATTCCCTCAAATCCAGAAAGTAAGCCTTAAAACTGGTTGCTGAGTGAGGTCCTCGCCAAGCATTTGGACTACAACGCACTTCTATAAAAGATCTACCTTGAAAGAACTCCGGAGAAGGTTAGCCTCAGGGGAAATCGGCCTCTGGTCGTGATCGGACTCCAGCCGGGGCGGAAGTCAGGGCTGCGATAGAGGGGCGGATTTTGGGCACCCAGGAAGCCCCTGGGAGACGCCTGGGCCACTTTGCTCTGCTTGCGGGCAGGTGCTTTGGCAGATCTGCCTTTGGAAGGGGGTGGATTGAGAAAAGCTGAAAACGTGGTCCTGGTGCAAATCTAGCCCGACCAGCCTCAGACCGGAAGTCAACTCGGCAAACTGCCCCAGGGCAAATATAAATTGTTGCAGTTTTCTCGGCTTTTGACCAATATCCCAACTTTAAATCATGAGCAAGAAGCAGAAGAGAGCTCTCACCATAGAAAGCTTTTACGGAGAAAAAATAGAACAGTCCCCAGATCCTGACATTATGAAAACAATCCCAGATGAAGCCACAAAGGCAGACTTAAGTTGGTCTCCCTTTCAGAAGGCTTACCTGGATGATTGCATTAAGAATCTCAAAAGAGAGCTAGAAGAAGAATGGGGAAATAAATTGAGATCAGGGCAACAGAAATATCAAAAACTGGAAAATAGGACTGGTGAATTGGAAAAAGAAAACAGTTCACTGAAAAACAAAATTGGTGAATTGGAAAAAATCACCAATTCACTGGAAAATAAAAATGGTGAACTGAAAAACAAAATTGGTGAATTGGAAAAAGACAACAATTCACTGAAAAACAAAATTGGTGAACTGGAAAAAGACAACAATTCACTGAAAAATAAAACTGGCAAAATGGAAAAAGAATGCATTGAATCCAGAAATTCAATTGGCCAGCTACAAAAGGAGCTAAAAAAGATAACTGAAGGAAATAATACTCTAAAAATTAAAATTGAACAAATAGAAGTAAATGACTCAATAAGACTTCAAGAATCAGTTAAACAAAAACAAAAAAATGAAAAAATAGAAGAAAATATGAAATATCTCCTAGGAAAAACAACTGACTTGGAAAACAGATCCAGGAGAGACAATTTAAGGATTATCGGACTCCCTGAAAGCCACGATGAAAAAAAGAACCTGGATGCTATCCTCCAGGAAATCATGAAAGAGAATTGCCCTGATGTTTTAGAATCAGAAGGCAAAATTGGCATTGAAAGAATTCACCGATCACCTCCAGAAAGAGACCCCAAAATTAAAACCCCAAGGAATATCGTGGCCAAATTTCAGGACTATCGCACCAAGGAAAAGATATTGCAAGCAGCTAGAAAGAAACAGTTCAAATACCGAGGAACTGTCATTAGAATTACACAGGATCTGTCAGCTTCCACATTGAAGGATCGAAGGGCCTGGAACCAGATATTCCGAAAGGCAAAAGAACTTGGATTACAGCCAAGAATAAGTTATCCAGCTAGAATGAGCATCATCTTCCAGGGAAGAAGATGGTCATTCAATGATACAGGAGAATTTCACCTATTTCTAATGAAAAGACCTGATCTGAACAAAAAATTTGACCTCCAAATAGAGAACTCAAGAGAAACATAAAAAGGTAAAAAGGAAAACTCTTGAGAACTATATTCCTACTATAGGTATCCTTTAAAGAATGGCAGTATAATTTGATTTTTCTTTGATAATAATGGAAAAGAAATTAGAGGTAGAAGGGATACCATACTGAAAAAGAAAAAGGGGGAGGGGGGAAAAGGAGGCAAAATAAAGTAAAAATATAGGAGGTAAAATAAGGCAAAATCTCATAAAGAGACATAGAAGATCTAATATAATTGAGGGGAAGAAGGGAGGGCGACGAGTATTGTGTAAACCTTACTCTCATTAGATTGGACTCTAAGAGAGTCAGACACATTTGGCTTCAAAGAAAGCACTGACCCTCCTTGTGGGAAGGTAGGAGGGAGGGGAGAAAAGGAAAGGGATAAACTAATAGAAGGATTAGGGGAAAGGTATAAAGGGGAGGGAGGGACTCTAAAGGGAGGAGGATTATTGGTGGGAGGTGGTATTCAAGAGCAAAGTACTGGGGAGGGGGGAAGGGAGAGAAGGGAAAGGGAAGAGAAAATCATAACTCTGGGTAAATAAGATGGCAGGGAATACAGATATAGTTATTTTAACTGTGAATGTGAACGGGATGAACTCTCCCATAAAACGGAAGCGGGTAGCAGACTGGATTAAAAGCCAGAATCCTACAATATGTTGTTTACAAGAAACACATCTAAAACATAGAGACACATACAGAGTGAAGGTAAAGGGCTGGAGCAGAATCTTCTATGCTTCAGGTGAACAAAGAAAGGCAGGGGTAGCAATCCTTATCTCGGATCAAGTAAAAACAAAAATAGATCTAATTAAAAGAGATAAGGAAGGAAACTACATTTTACTAAAGGGTTCCATAGACAATGAAGCAGTATCAATACTTAACATATATGCACCAAGTGGTATAGCATCCAAATTCCTAGAGGAGAAGTTAAGAGAGATGCAAGGAGAAATAGACAGTAATACTATACTAGTGGGAGATCTCAACCTTGCTCTCTCAGAATTAGATAAATCAAATTCCAAAATAAATAAGAAAGAAGTTAGGGAGGTTAACAAAAGGCTAGAAAAGTTAGGTATGATAGATCTCTGGAGGAAATTGAATGGTGATAGAAGGGAGTATACTTTTTTCTCAGGGGTTCATGGAACTTATACAAAAATTGATCATGTGTTAGGGCATAAAAACCTCAAAATCAATTGCAGAAAAGCAGAAATAGTAAATGCATCCTTCTCAGATCATGATGCAATAAAACTCACATGTAATATAAGGCCAGGAGAAAATAGGCCACAAGTTATTTGGAAATTAAATAATCTAATCCTGAAGAACGAATGGGTGAAAGAGCAAATTATAGACACAATCGAAAATTTCATCCAGGAGAATGACAACAATGAGACAACATACCAAAATTTGTGGGACTCGGCTAAAGCGGTTATAAGGGGTAATTTTATATCTCTAGATGCTTACTTGCGTAAAACAGAGAAGGAGAAGATTAATGAACTGGGCTTACAATTAAAAAAGCTAGAAAAAGACCAAATTACAAACCCTCAATTAAATACTAAATTGGAAATTCTGAAAATTAAAGGGGAGATCAATAAAATTGAAAATAAGAAAACTATTGAATTAATAAATAAAAGTAAGAGTTGGTTTTATGAAAAAAACAACAAAATAGATAAGCCTTTAGTTAATTTGATTAGAAAAAGAAAAGAGGAAAATCAAATTATTAGTCTCAAAAATGATAAGGGAGAACTTTCCTCCAATGAAGAGGAAATTAGAGTAATAATTAGGAGTTTCTTTGCCCAACTTTATGCCAATAAATTTGAGAATGTAAATGAAATGGAGGAGTATCTACAAAAATATAGATTGCCCAGATTAACAGAAGAGGAAATAAATTATTTAAATAGCCCTATTTCAGAAAAAGAAATAGAACAAGCTATTAATCAACTCCCTAAGAAAAAATCTCCAGGACCAGATGGATTTACATGTGAATTTTACCAAATATTCAAGGAACAATTAATCCCAATACTATATAAACTATTCGAAAAAATAGGGAAAGAAGGTGTACTACCAAATTCCTTCTATGACACAGATATGGTGCTGATAGCTAAACCAGGTAGGGAGAAAACTGAGAAAGAAAACTATAGACCCATTTCCCTAATGAATATTGATGCAAAAATTTTAAATAAGATTTTAGCAACAAGATTACAGAAAGTCATCCCCAGGATAATACATCATGACCAAGTAGGATTTATACCAGGAATGCAGGGCTGGTTCAATATTAGGAAAACTATTAGCATAATCAATTATATTAATAACCAAATTAATAAAAATCATATGATTATCTCCATAGATGCAGAAAAAGCCTTTGATAAAATCCAACACCCATTCCTATTAAAAACACTGGAGAGTATAGGAATAAATGGGCTTTTCCTTAAAATGATAAGTAGTATCTACTTAAAACCTTCAGCAAGCATCATATGTAATGGAGTCAAACTAGAACCATTCCCAATAATATCAGGAGTGAAACAAGGCTGCCCACTGTCACCATTACTATTTAATATTGTATTAGAAATGTTAGCTTTAGCAATAAGAGAAGAAAAAGAGATAAAAGGAATCAGAGTAGGTAGTGAAGAAACCAAATTATCACTCTTTGCAGATGACATGATGGTATACTTAGAGAATCCTAGAGACTCAACTAAAAAACTACTAGAAACAATTCACACCTTTAGCAAAGTGGCAGGATACAAAATAAATCCACATAAATCATCAGCATTTTTATATATTACCAATAAAGTTCAGCAGCAAGAGATACAAAAAGAAATTCCATTCAAAATAACTGTTGATAGTATAAAATATTTGGGAATTTATCTGCCAAGGGATAGTCAGGAACTATATGAACTAAATTACAAAACACTTTCCACACAAATCAAATCAGACCTAGTCAATTGGAAAAACTTAAAATGCTCATGGGTAGGACGAGCGAATATAATAAAAATGACAATACTACCCAAACTAATTTACTTATTTAGTGCCATACCAATCAAACTCCCAAGAAATTATCTTACAGATCTAGAAAAAATAGTAGCAAAGTTCATTTGGAAAAACAAAAGGTCTAGAATTTCAAGGGGATTAATGAAAAAAAAGGCTGAAGATGGTGGACTTGCTGTACCAGATCTAAAACTATATTATAAAGCAGCGGTCATCAAAACCATTTGGTACTGGCTAAGAAATAGAGTAGTCGATCAGTGGAATAGGATAGAATCACAAGACAAACTAGGCAATAACTATAGCAATTTGGTTTTTGATAAACCCAAAGACCCCAGCTTTTGGGATAAGTATTCACTATTTGACAAAAACTGCTGGGAAAACTGGAAACTAGTGTGGAAGAAATTAGGGCTTGACCCACATCTAACACCACATACCAAGATAAGATCTAAATGGGTTCATGATCTGGATATAAAGAGTGATTTTCTAAAGAAGTTAGAGGAACATAATATAGTTTACCTCTCAGACCTGTGGAGATGGAATAAATTTATGTCCAAAGAAGAACTGGAACTTTTAATTGAAAACCAGATAGATAACTTTGACTATATTAAATTAAAAAGTTTTTGTACAAACAAAATCAATGCAGACAAGATTAGGAGGGAAGCAATAAACTGGGAAATCATCTTTACATTTAAGGGTTCTGATAAAGGTCTCATCTCTAAAATATATAGAGAATTGTCTCATATTTATAAAAATTCAAGCCATTCTCCAATCAATAAATGGTCAAAGGATATGAACAGACAATTTTCAGAGGATGAAATTAAAACTATTTATAGTCATATGAAAAGGTGCTCCAAATCACTATTGATCAGAGAAATGCAAATCAAGACAACCTTGAGATACCACTTCACACCTGTCAGATTGGCTAAAATGACAGGAAAAGTTAATGATGAATGTTGGAGGGGTTGTGGGAAGGCTGGGACACTGATGCATTGTTGGTGGAGCTGTGAACGGATACAGCCATTCTGGAGAACAATTTGGAGCTATGCTCAAAAAGTTATCAAACTGTGCATACCCT
>JAJPUD010005973.1:91217-110643 GCA_023553655.1 Myrmecobius fasciatus | reverse complement strand
CAGCAGCATTTCTATTGGGCTTATATCCCAAAGAAATCATAAAGGAAGGAAAAGGCCCCACATGTGCAAGAATGTTTGTGGCAGCCCTTTTTGTAGTGGCTAGAAACTGGAAATTGAATAGATGCCCTTCAGTTGGAGAATGGCTGAATAAATTATGGTATATGAATGTTATGGAATATTATTGTTCTGTAAGAAATGACCAGCAAGATGATTTCAGAGAGGCCTGGAGAGACTTACATGAACTGATGCTGAGTGAAATGAGCAGAACCAGGAGATCATTATACACAGCAACAACAGTACTATATGACGATCAATTCTGATGGACATGACTCTCTTCAACAATGAAATGTTTCAAACCACCTCCAATTGTTCACTGAAGAAAGCCATATACACCCAGAGAGAGGGATATGAAATATGGACCACAACATAACATTCTCATACTCCTTGATTGATGTTTGCTTACATTGTGTTTCCTTTATCTGATATATCGTTCGTGTAGATAAGATTTTTCTTGCACACCAATGATAAGTTTGGAAATATGTATACATATATTCGATTTGCCAATATTTTAACATAATTAACATGTAGTGGATATCCTGCCATCTAGGGGAGGGGTGGGGAGTTGGGCGGAAAAATTTGTAACGGAAAGCTATGTAAGGGTTATTGTTGAAGAATTACCCACACATATGTTATTCAAATAAAATAAAAATTAAAAAATTAAAAAATAAAAATAAAAAAAAATGTTAATGCTAAAGTATATACACAAAAATAGCATAACATTCAGTAACCAGAGAAATTATATTATGCTTGAAGGTATTATAAATAATGTTAATGCTGAAATATATGCACAAAAATAACAATAACATTCAGTTGAACTACAGAATGAAATAGGTAACAAACTATAATAGAGGATCTCAATTGTCTCTTTCCATCCCAGACAAATCTAACAAAAAGATAGATAAACAAAAAAGACCCTGAAAAGAAATAGAAAAATCAGATGTGACAGATGTCTGGTTGTTATAAATGGGAATAAAAAAGAATATTACTCCACCACATATGGCATCTTTATAAAAACAAATGCAGAAAGTTTAAATATATCCTTTACAACACAACACCATAATAAAAATTATAATCAATAGAGGGAATTTGAAGAAACAAATGAAAATGTCACAGTTATTACCAAAAACAGACAACTTAGCACTTACTTAAAAAAAAAAAAAAAACTGTTACTCTACCCACTGCCCTGAAGATAATAGAGTAAGCACTCATTCCTAGAAATTACTCTTAAGACTTGTTTTCTCTTCTATCCTCTTGATGTTCAGGATCATCTTCAGTGAAGCAGCTTGTTAAAACTACAGCTGGATTATGGACGGAAATAATGACTAGTCTATCACTCTGAAATGACCAGTCCCATGAGCCTTAGCATCCCCTTCTCGTCTAAACTATAGCTTAGTCCTAGGCTAGACCCTGGTATTCATATTTATACTGAAGCCCCACAGTAGGCAAGTTCCTATGGCTTTGGTGGCAGTTTTACAATCAAAGTACAACTAGGCAAAAACTACTATTTCCATACTACCGTTATGCATTGATGCAATACAAATTTAAAATTTTGGAATTTAGTTATTTAGACTTTATCTTATATAGGAAGAGTCCAAAATTTGTGGTTAAGATTTTTTCCTTGAGTGACACTCTCAGACTCTAGGCAAAATTGTAAATTGTATAAGATTTAACTTGGGAGGTCCCTTCCCCCTCAAATTTCCTCTTAGAATCATTTGGAGTATCCTCTTACTTAAGTGCCAGAGTACTATCGGAAAAAAATGATACAGATAGTGAGGAAACTAAACGCATATCATATGATAATTGATTAAAGGAACTCTCGATGTTGAGCCGTGAGAAGAAAGTAGGAAAATAATTTAGAATTAGAAACAGTGAATGTGTAGAAATTGCAGAGGCAAATTTTAGCTAGATCAAAAGACTTCCCAGAAATTAGAACTTTACAAAAGCAGAATAGGCTCTCTCCAGTGGGGTCTTTCATTACTAAAGGTCTTCCAGTACAGTACAGCTGAATGAGCACTTGTCAAGGATGTTAGAGAGGAAATTCCTATTCAGCTGTTGATTGAATTAAAATTAGTAATGCCAAACTAAAAAAGGAATAGTTCCTAATAGACTCATATTGACTGTAAAAATCACAAAATAAGAGGAATAGATGACTTGCCATATCTCTTTGCTATCATTATTGAAAAACTACCACCCATTCCCCTTGCTACAGATTTTGGTTTGATACCATAGAAGTTGCAGTTGTCTGTTTTAAAAAGCAGGGGTGAGTTAGAATAGGTTCTTGACAGGGGCACTAAGGTGATCACATGGGGAATATTGTATCCAGTTCTGTACACCATTTTAAATAAGGAATTGGCAAGCAGTAGTGCCTTCACATAGATGTAACCAAGAATGTTGAGGACACTGAAGACAGTATATACTATACAGGTATTTGTGGGAAATTGGGATATTTAGCCTGGAGAAAACTTAAGAGAGCTATGATAACTACTATCGAGTATTTAAAAGACATGTAAGGCTTATTCTTGTTTCCAGGAGGCAGAATTGGAGCCAAAGGTGGAAATTGCAAAAATGTAGATATCGCCTCAATATAAGGAAAACCTTCCTGACAGAGAAATAGGCTGTTTACAGAACTGCTTACTCCAATAGATCTCCAAAGAGAACACTACATCTCTTAAGAAATGTTGTAGAAAGGATTCCTGTTCAGGTAACATAATGAACTAGATGACCTCTAAATTCTCTTTCAACTCAAGAAATTCCATGATTTGATGAAAATGTATCCAGGGGGAGAATTGGAGGAAACTTAAGAAATAAGAAACAGTTTTCTTATAAGGTGGGTGCCTAAGCTAGGTTTTGAGAATGTTTGAATGGAAGCCCAGTTAAGTGAGTTAAATAATTTGCAGGAAACACAGAGATAAACCCAGATTTGGGACTTCTCACTCAGAATGAATGAATGGTTCTTGGTGACTTCTTTTATGACACTGGGAAAATTGGCTTTTTAAATATATTCTACCTTTTCCTCTCCAACCAAAAATGATGAATACTCCTGAAATAGAGCCAGTAGACTTCCACGAACTAGTTTTAATTCAACTGGCCACATAATTGCTTTAAAAACAAAAAAGCTAATCCCCAAAAGCCAACCCCAGAGTTCTGTTACAACTGGAGGAAGACTAAGAGCAGAAAGGAACTCTACAACTTCCAGCAAGCTACACACACAATTTGAGTTTCACTGAATGGCATGAAAATGTTTATATCACCAATCCTGGTTTTTGGTCATTTTCAAACAAAAGAACACCTAGTCAAGTATAAATCCTTTTGTGTTTCAATAGCAACAAGATACTACCTGCTTAACTGAAAAAACTAATGAAGATTAAGAACATATAACACAATAATCATACAGAAATGCCATGATATAATTGAAAAGGATAATTCAAAATCAGTCAATAAACATTTATTAAGGACATTTGTAATGCACCAGGCATCATGCTGAGAACAGGATACAAAGAAAGGCCTAAGACTGTCCCTGCCCTCAAGGAGCTCACAGTCTAACAGTGATTACACATAAAAAAGCAGTAAGTGGAAGGAGGGAATAGCCTGGCATAATATTATCGTGCAACTGGGACAGGAAATTATCTGTGAAGGTATAAGTTTCTGAGTTAATTTCATTTTACAGAATGAGTTTGTAGAAATGAAATCTCGGAGAGCAGGTAGATGGAAAATGATGAGGAAAATGCCCTGAGTGCCCTTTTGAAATTGAATGATTGTGGAGGAGAAAGTGAGGCTGGTGATTTTGCAAAGCCCTCCCTCACTTAAATCCAATTCATTTGCAAGTCATGGAATCACCTTGAATCATGTTCCTCAAGAATAGAACAAAGGGCAAACAACAATGTTAAGTACATAGCACATCCAATGCATTTTCTTCAGTCCTAGAAGCTAATCCCTACTACATATGAAATGTACTATGGATATCCAGAATGAAATGGGCAGTGAGTCTCACCCACTTAGTGGAGTTTCAATTTAGGAGCTGATTGTTGACATGATAGCTGGCAAAATTCTAACCCTCAAACATAAAATACACTGAAACTACTAGGAGAGAGGTGGATAAGAAACTAAAATCCAATATATTAAAGCAATACCATACCAGGTATTTAGAGTTCTCATAAAGAAGTCTGATGACTTCCAAGACTCCTCCCCACACCTGTTTTCTTTCTTTCTTTTTTTTTTTCCCTGAGGCAATTGGGGTTAAGTGATTTGCCCAGGGTCACACAGCTGTTATGTGTCTGAGATCAAATTTGAACTCAGGTCCTCCTGACTTCAGGGCTGGTGCTCTATCCACTGCGCCACCTAGCTGCCCCCCACACACCTGTTTTCTGTGAGAACGACATCTAGCCTCTGAGTCATAGAGGAGTGAAGATGCTAAGATTTAAAAAAAAAAAAAAAAAAAAAAAACACGTCAAATTACAGAAGTTCTATACGAGTGCATCTTTGTAAATTAAAACTAGGTCTTCTTTACTCTTCAGGAGGGCGATTGCAGGAAAAGAGAATTACAACAGCTGAGATAAAGGCAAATTACAAAAGATATCTATCCTGCTACGTAAACTGCAAGGCCATTTTACATTAAATAGGATTTGGCCTGTTCTGGATCAATCTGTTCTGACACAGAAACATATATACCCTTTTCTAAGAAAAAAATGTAGCACTGAGCCCCCAAAAAATAACTGCAGGGCAGATGCCCCAATTCTTCCAAGCCAAGACAAGTCAGGGGAAACATGACCATGCAAGGCTCACAACATGCAAGAAAACAGGCCAAGTCTCAGTTGAGTGTGGGCTGAGTTTATGCCAGTTCAGCAGCTATTCCCAGAAGCTACCAGTCCATGGCCTAGTTCATCTGATTCTTCTGGGCTTGGGCCCACTTGCCAAACAGTTCTATGCCACATATAAGTTTTGCCAAATAGCATTAAAAATGGTGAAAGTAACAATGAAATGTCTCAAACCAGTTCCAGCTGTTCAGTGAAGAAAGCCATATACACCCAGAGAGAGGGATATGAAATGTGGACCACAACATAACATTTTCATGGTCTCTATCAATGTTTGCTTGCATTGTGTTTCCTTTCTCAGATATTTGGTGTTCATGTAGACACGATTGTTCTTGCACAGCAAGATAAGTATGGAAATATGTATACATATATTCGACTTGTCAAGTATTTTAATATAATTAACATGTAGTAGACTTCCTGCCATCTAGGGGAGGGGAAGGGACTGGGGGGAAAATTTGTAACGGAAAGCTTTGTAAGGACCAATGTTGAGGAACTACCCATACATATGTTATGCAAATAAAAAGCTTTAATTTAAAAAAAATGGTGAAAGTAAAAAGAAAGGTAACTCAGGAAATGAATTCCTAGAAGGTGGTATAAGTTTAATAAAGGGCAATTTCTCTTCCATTTAGCTAAAATGGCTTCTCCTATGGAGTGACAATAATATTTCTTTGGCTGAAAATTCATTAAGTCCTGTAGTCTTGAAGCCAAAAAAGTAAAAGAAGGGTGGAGGAAGGGTACTTTTAAATCTTGATTTCAGATTTCATAGCTGGCAAAAACAGATTTCAAAATGAGACTCAAGAACCCTTGAATATACTTAAACATGCCACCAACATTCAGTGTCTCCCTCTTGAACACACATCTAACAAGAAAGATTCTACATGATACTATTTGTGAGGCTTCTCTATACTAAGATGGAGCTGGATGCACTAAAGAAGCCCCTCACAAGTTGTGTTGCAAACTCCAATTTACACTCTATTCCTTTGGTTCACTATAGACAGAAGAAAGACAGGCTGATTAGAAAAGAGCAGTTGCTGTTCAGAATATAAAGGAAGTAGGAAAATACCTTGAGATCTCTGGAAAACTTCCTAATTTAGTCACAATCTCCAAAACATACCTTGTTCTACTCTTGGGTATATCCTGTTGCTACACCTATCCCCAATCCTCACTTCAGTCCCTTTAGTGAGGTGAGACCAAAGCTAGCGGTATACAGCGACCTCATTTCTCCATTGGCTTATTCAATTCATTTGTAAAACTTCATTATCTATGGTTGGTATAAAGCTGACCTCTCATAAGACCCTTTAATTCAAACACTTATACTCTCAGTTGTGGAGAAATATTGAGGAGACCGAAATAAGGCTTGGCTTCCTAATGATTTCCAGAGACAAACATTTAAAAGGTCCACAAAGAACAGAATCTCCAACCAGCAATGGCCACATAATCACTTCAAGTCCCTATTTGAAAGTCTGGGGCTGTTAGCTCCCTAAAATTTCACAGAAGCAATTAAATATTTAATAACCAAAGTTGCCAGTTGCCAGTTGCCTTGGTTCCATAATGAGGCAGCTGTTTTTGTAGATGTGATTTTAAATATACTCAAATGCTTCTAGACAAGTTCTTAAGCACTTTTATGTCATGGACTTCATTGACAGTATGGTGAAATATGCAGTATGGACTCCCTTAGAATACTGTTTTTGTTGTTGCTTTTCAAATTCATAACTGAAAGAAATGCTAACTTTCAGTTGGAAACTGGTAAAAGATATGTAAATTTTTTCTTCCTCATCTAAGTTCAAATGTTCCACGAAATCTGTCCATGAGTCCATGGACAACAGATTAGGAATTCTTGCTCAGCAGAAGTAACTCCAAATGGTTGATATCCACATTTCTTCCTGAATCGCATTCCACTCAAGTCCTTCCTTCATTTTGTATTTCTTCATTCTTACCATCTCTGAAGCAAAATCACAAAAGAATCTTCTTGCCCAGACCTCTCCAGGGCGTCTATGTGAAGAAAACTGACCAGTGACTGAGGAGACATGTCATCTTAATCTCCTGCTCTTGAGAGAATGGCATAAGTCAACATAGTATAGTGGAAAGAACAATGGAGTTATATATAATATGTGGTTCATGTCCCAGCTCTTCATTTATTAAACTCTGTGACTTTAGGAAAGTGACTTCCCCTTTCTCAGCTTCAGGTCCGTCTTCTGTAAAATGACAGGGTTGGATAACCCTTAAGGTCCCATTAAGTTCTGTGACTCTACATAACAAATGAAAAGGAAGGGGGAAACTCAACAAATGGCCACAGAATTTAAAGTCCAATCTAGTGAGCTGGAAGCTTTGCCAGAGAAGCAGAAACAAAACATAGATTTCTTTGGTAGCAACCCACATCACTGAAAACCAAACACAGTCAAACAGGCTGTTGTGGAGGAAAGGAAGAAGGAAGAAAATATCAAAAGCTGCAGGGGGAATAGGACAGCCAGATTCAGTGACTCAAGCCACTCTGTCAGACCTAGTTCTGGTGCCTGGGGTCATCCACATCACTGTCACTGCTCTGGGACAAGTCTTTGGGGCTCTCTGGCTGATGCAGCTCCAAAAAGTTGATGATAAGCTTGGCAATTACTTCTACGTCACTGAGATAGAGTGGGAAGAAGAAGGAAAAGGAAAAATTCAAATTACCACATAAGGCCATCCCCAAATCCTTTACACACATATATAACAGCCCAGGAAAACTGAAACAGCAGATTTATTCTTCACCCCCAATCCCTCCAACAACCCTTTTATTCTAGTCTGCTACCTTTATTATTTCCCTTTTATTCTAGTCTGCTACCTTTCTTATTTCCCCTTGACTTACTATGTAGTTTAACATCATCACAAATAATACCCTCAGAAAGTAGGGAAACTTTGAGGGTGGAAATGCTACTGGCTGTGTGACTTCGGAAAAGTCAGTCTGCTAATTTGTGTTTCCGGTTTTCCCATACATAAGAAAAGAGAGAGAATACAATATAAGTCAAAATGACTATGAAGCCTTCTGGACTTCTAAGAGGTTAAATTTTTCAGATAAAAAGGTTTCAAGCTATGAGTTATTTGACAGGAAGGTTATAGACAAAAGTAAACCTCAAAGGAAAGCCATTACCACTACCCATTGATTTCTTCCTTTTTTAGAGTAGTTCAGGAGCAAATGGAGATTCCACTATGTGTCAACTTTAGGATTACTACAAGCCAATGTTAGGACCTGCTTCAATCAATAAAAGCTTTAAAATAAAAAGGAATCATGAAGTGGAAGTCATTTTCAATATCTCTCTTGACCCAGGACACCTTATTGCCCACCTAAACACAAGCCCTAAAGAATCAAAAGGCTGTTTGAGATGATTTGACTTGAAATCATCTAAGAAAATGACAGCTTTAGAGTAGAGATTATGTAACCACACTCTAATTTAGCTTTCAATAAAGCTTCACAAAGGCTCTATCATGAAAGTGTTATCACAATGAAGGTTCCTATAACTATAGACAATGCCAAGCCCTTGGCTCTTGAGAAAGCTGATGCTTAAGCACTTCATCATTCCCAGTTTTTGGTTTTGTTTTTGTTTGTTTGTTTGTTTTTTGGGAGTTTTTTTGCCCAGACTGCATACTGTCTAACCAAACAATGCTGAGGCCAATTTTGGTCTATTTGATCCAGATGTCTCTACTGGTTGGCCTTCAGTTTTCTTGTCTGTAAAATGGCAATAGTTGTTCTTGTTTCCATTCTATTCCTCAGTGACTCAAGAAGTAGTAATAAAAAGTGTCCTGATGGAAAGATCCAAGGAACAAAAAACTATTCTAACACTTTATCAGCAGGATCTATCCCAGGTGGGATCTAAAAAACACACTCACTGGAATGAATTACAAAGCACAAGGGACAGCCACAAAGTCTAAATATTACCAGCAACCATGATTTTAAACAAGATATTATGGTATATTTAAAAGATCATCATATTTGAAGTCAAGGAATCTAGATTCAGATGCTGGTTCAGTTATTTACTATCTGACCTTCACCAAAGTCACTTTCACTCTAAGGGCCTTCAATTAGTTATAATATGTAAAATTAGGTGGTTAAAACTAAATAATGTCTAGAGTTCCTTCCAACTCTAAATCCTATGACATTAGGATGTGGTCACTAATGACCCAAACAGAATTAGAGACAATGGATTACATAATGTCAGTAACTTGAAAGAGGATCCAAAATAAAATGGATTCTAAGCTGCTGTAGATACATCTATAATCTAAATGTCAGTGACAGTGGTGGGTGAAATTCCCTACTTGCCCCTATCCACACACCATTCCCAAGACACTATTATCTTACCTCCTATGACCCATCACTGCACTCTGGGTAAGAGGATGGGAAAAGCCCGTTGCAAAGCGAAGTACAACTGTATAGCCCTTCCCAAAATATCGAACTTTCTCTTCTATGACATTCACATCCTTAATGTCATTCAGCCCAACTATCACTGAAAAAATAAGAACAGTTAATAGTCATATAGGAACGTCAGATCTCAGAAGACATCACAAAATGATAATGGCAGTGATAACGGTCAGGAGTTCTTTCCAAAGCCTAAAACTCTGAATTGAGGCTTTCCTAAATTTCACGTAAACATATTTCGCTCAACATAAAAGTCAGCAGCACTGAATTCCATTCCTGTCTTTACATAAGCAGGATAGAAAGTCTTATGACAAGTCATCTTTCCCCCTGGGAGTGAGCTTCAATTTCTTAAGCTGTAGACAACAAGGTTGGATTAGCTAAAATCTAAATTTCCCTCCAACAATATCACGATGAGATTCTGTGGTTTGAAGAAATTCAGTATTTAGAAAGTACCCAGGAATATATATATATATATATATATATATATATATATATTAACAATAAGAAACATTGACCAACCTTTGTTTCTCAATCTGTTAAATAATATGCAGTGTTTCCAGATCAACAAGATAGGATTCTGCTTGATCTACTTTCAAACATGGAGTCAAAACAATAGTATTATGGCACGAAGCAACATCCTTCCTAGGAATTGTTGATCATAGCTGATCTATTCTTTCACAGGAAAGCAAATCTGGTTTCCAATATCATATATACTAGTTAAGAGAGCTTTCCTATTTATTTTGTTTGTCTTTCCTCCTCGAGGTACCATGTGGCATAACAGAAAGAACATCACATTTGGAGTCTAAGGACCTGGGTTCAAATTATAAGTTTGCAATCTTGGGAAATCATTTAACCCCTCTGGGACCATTTTCTCATCTGTAAAAATAAGCGATTTAGACAAAGTCTCTAAGAAGAGTCAATGGACCTGCATATACTTTGCTTGTTCATGGTTATCCAAGCTCAGCCTTATTAGATGGGTACAGAGAAGGAAAGAAGGTTCCCAGCTGTTGGCTTTAGTGCATGAGTGTAACAAAGCTGCTTAAAATTATTCTAAATGAATGACTGTTATGTTGAGTTAACAAAAAACTGTATTCCCAAACAGAACCAGCCTAAAAAGTGACATACAATCAGGAACCAAGACATTAACCTGAGCAAGTGCAATTTTAGCAAGGCTCAGAGATTCTTTTATATCAAATAACTGCAGATTATAAAAGCAGAACTCCTTTCTCATTTACTCTTTAAATTCATAGGGCTGAAAAGAGATCAGTACCAACTTGGTGGGCTACATCATCTCTCTTCCTCTTGATAGACAATAGGAATCCTAAAGGAAGCTGTAACATAGTATAAAGTGTTCTCCAGGTCGTGATGCCCCATAGCTGGCTTTCTGTTTTACAAAGCAAAAGGAGTTTAACATGGCATCAGATACTCATCTAGACAATATGTTAAACCAGGTGCCAGCCTATAAGGAAGCCATGAAGATCTCTATGGAACAGGAAAAAAATAATTCCTGACTTCAAGATTAATAAACTCCACTATCTTCAAACAAGTTTTGAACTTGACTATAGGGTTAATAATATCCAAGCAATTTCAGTACTATTACACTTTGCTCCTAAAAGTAAAAAGCCAAATTGGGTTTGGAAAATTCATTTTGATGCAAAAGAATAGTTTTCAGACCTTATATTCACAAGTTTAAGAACATGGAAGACCATGTGGTGCAACAGAAAAAGCTTATATGGGGTCAGAAGATTGGGGTTTGGATCTTTACTTTGCCTCTTACTTATGTGACTTTAGGTAAGCCCTTACTATAAGGCCATACATTCAACATCTCAAAAAAAAAAAAAAAAAGGGGGGGGGGGGGGGGGAAATATTAAAGGAATTTCTTCCCAGGTCTAAATCCATGAGCCTAAGGACTTACAATTATCTTGTTCAACAAAAGCTCACTTTGAAAACTCTAAACTAGCCAACCAAAATTATTGTTTAATAAACAAAAATGATCCCTTTGTATCCACTGCAATAGCTAAGCATATGCAATAAAAACACTTACCTTGTTCATGGCACGCTCTAGAAGCTGTCAGTATTTTCTTGTAGAGGTTAAATGTTTTCAAGATTACTTTCCCAGTAGTTTTGTCAAACAGGGCTTCCTGAAAAAAACAGCAAAAGATCACCACACAAGGTCTGGAGTTCAGGAGACACACTAATTTCACTCAAACCTCCAGAAAAGAAACCAACAGTTGCCCTGCCACTTAATCATTATGATTAACAGTTCCCAGTCCCATACTATCTCCCTAATCCTTCAACTGTACTGCAGATTTTTTGATGTCAGATATTATTTTCTACTCTAAAAGCAAACAAATTTGTCAGAGGGAATTTAGAAAAGAACTTGAAAAATATCCTTTGTCTACCCATCCCAACACTTATCAAAACCAAATGTTCTTCTACAAGTTTAATTCCCTTAATCTAGGGATTGGAAAAAAAAAGTCAAAGCCAGCACAATCAGTCTTGTTGCAGCAATACCAAAAACTAACAGTATATCAGAGAGCCAAGTGAATTTCAGTGCAGAAGATAAGGATGGAACTGTAGCTCTCAGAGGACCAGATAGTTTAATGATATGGGAGAGAATATTCAACCCTCATCCTAGTTTTCTCTTAACACTTCATCCACCCTTCCTTTAGGAAGGAAACCAATATCATCCTATAACACAAGTAAAGAGAACTCTAAGAAAAATAATCAGAAATTGACAGTGGTGCTAGGAGGCATAATGTCCTGATATCTAAAAAGATGCACTTTTCCTTGAGACATGAGAGAACATCATTGAAAGTTATTCTTAGGTTACAGCAAAATCTGTGCCACAACACAATATAGATTCTCCCAGCTCCAGATTTGTTGATGAGTATCCTCTAATCCTAACTGCCACTAAAAATAGTAATAATGATAAAGGAGAATCCTTAAGAAATTATAGGACCCTCAAACATAATCTTTCTTCCACAGATTGTGCTCTAGCCAAACTAATCTACTCCCTAGTTCAGTAATGCTCACTGCACTGTTATATTCTTATCCTGAACTGCCCACCTTTCTCCTCTTTATCTGCCAAATTTCTACCCAACCTTTAAAACGCCCCACTCAAACATCACCTCTTTCATGAAATCTTCCACTCATGTCCCTCAATCAGTAATGGCCTTCCCACTTAATCCACACAGAGCCCTTGGCATTTCTCCTGTCCTGGGGAGCTTCCCACCCCAATTCTTCCATCAGCCCCGTTGTTGACTTTAGCTCTTACCTCCCAGTCCTCTAAGTTCTGCACCGCCACAAACAGACACCCTGTGACATAGAAGAATTTCCAGCCTAGATTATCTAGAAAGCAAATATCCAGAGTAAATAGCTATGAAAGGTAAAAATGGAAAGCCAACAATGAACTGAAGGCAAACAGAAAAAAACAGAAAGACAGAAAAGTTTCCTCTCATTATTCCATTGGGTGATTATCTCTGTAGGACCTTCCTAAAGAGCAGCAGCAATTACATTCAATGGAGTAAGGGGGAAAAAAGGGAGGGGGGAAGGAGAAAAAATTCTCTATAGATCTTAAAAACTAATGTTCTAATAGCCTATTCCTAAGCACCTCGGAGCACAGGCTGCAGACAAGCTACTTTGTATACTGGATATCTAGATATAAATAAAGTAGTTTATCAACTCTGGCAAAAACTCTTGAGTTAGTATTTGTCTTCCTTTCAGTAATCTAGATGAGCTTAGAGGATTAGCTTAGAGGGTACATAAAATGATGTACCAAGAGATGAGATCATGGATCTAGCACTGCTAATTTGTCATAATGAACAAGCCAATTCCCTTTTAAGCCCCATTTCTTTCCATGTAGGATGGTTTTACATAGATGATATCCAAGGGCCATCTCCAGTCATCCTGATTTATATCTTGCCACTGGAATCAGATGGTTCTGAGGGAGAAAGTGAGGCTAATGACTTTACCCTTCCTCCCTTCAATCCAATTCACTCGAATTTCATGGCATCACCTTCCTGATATCATGGTCCTCTTCAAGAATGAGAGACAAACAGCAACAACAGATGATAATTTTTTTTTCCATTTCACACAATTTTACTTTGAGTTTTTTTGATTATATTCTGCTGTGGACTTGGATGATTTTTTTATTAAAGTTTTTTATTGTTCAAAACATATGCATGGGGGCAGCAGCTAAGTGGCGCAGTGGATAGAGCACCAGCCCTGAAGTCAGGAGGACCTGAGTTCAAATCTGGTCTCAGATAGTTAACATTCCCTAGCTGTGTGACCCTGGGCAAGTCACTTAACCTCAATTGCCTCAGCAAAAAGCAAAAAAATAAAATAAAACATATGCATAAATAATTTTTCAATATTGACCCCTGCAAAACCTTCTGTTCCAATTTTCCTCCCCTTCTCCTCACCCCCTCCCCTAAATGGCAAGTAGTCCAATATATGTTAAACATAGTAGAAATATATGTTAAATCCAATAAATGCATATATATTTATACAATTATCTTGCTGCACAGGAAAAATCAAATCAAACCTCAAAAAAAAAAATGAGAAAGACAATAAAATGCAAGCAAACAAGAACAAAAACAGTGAAAATTCTATGTTGTGAACTACACTCAATTTCCACAGTCCTCTCTCTGGGTATAGATGGCTTTCTTTATCACAAGATCACTGGAACTAGTACAGATGATATCTAAAGTCCCTTCTAGTTCTAAGAATTTGTTATTTTCTAAGTAGAAATGCCTTAAGTCTGATTCTTAGGCTCCTCATAGAGATATATGAATAATTCCAAGGAAAGAGGAAATTCAAAACATTCAAAAATGGAGTTATATGTAAGGCAGTTTCCAGCCAGAAAAAGAACACCAGACTTCTAATTCTAAAAAAAAATGTGGGTCAAAGAGAGGGGAGAAGGCCATCAAAATCCCTTCTGGATGAATTAAAATTCATCTTTAAACATTTCCTTACCAACTGATGGCACACAGTTATTTTTTTTTTCCTTTTTTTTTCTTTTCTTTTTTTTTTTGCTAAGGCAATTGGGGTTAATGACTTGCCCAGGGTCACACAGATAGGGAATGTTAAGTGTCTGAGACCAGATTTGAACTCAGGTCTTCCTGACTTCAGGACTGGTGCTCTATCCACTGCGCCACCTAGCTGCCCCAGCACACAGTTATTAATGAAAAACAAACTACAATGGTGTAAGCAAAGTTATTCACACACTTGATGATGTACAACAGAAATGACAAGCATGCAGCTCACATGTTCACAGACCCATAACACTTCCAGCTGTGACTAGAAACAGATTAAAATATAAATGGAAATAACAAAGCAAGTAAAAACATAATAAAATGTAGGTTAAATTACATTTTAAAATTTAAAATTACATCTTAAAAAAGTCAATTTGCAAGCTGTATGTATCCTCATGTACAGATTAATGGCCGCCATTTCCACTTGAGTTTGACATGACATATGTACAACAAACAACTAAAGATAGAAGCTGGGAAACCCTGCCTAGAAGGTGCTTAATAAAAACTTCCTGACTAAACTAAAGATCTGATTATTAGTTCAGTCTTAGGGAAATGAAGAAGCAGAAGAGGTCAGCATAAAGATGGAAATGCTAGAAGGATCTCAGTGAAAAATCAAAGGAATAAAAAGTGGAAAAACTCAACAACAACAACAAAAAAACCCAAATCCATAACAAACAGTGTACCTCCACTGTAGTATGCAGCTGCCAAGCCAATGGACAAGATACCTGAAAGAAAAATAAAAAACTTTGGTTAGAACTAATGCCTCAGGTTGTCTCTAATCATCCACCAAAAGATTAATATTAGGCAGTTTTATTCCTTCCCCCCAAACAAATAGAAGCTAGGAAGCAATAGCTCTGAACAAATAACTTCTTCTCATTTGTAGTTTAAGTAGTGAAAAGGAAAATAGAAGGGAGTAGAAGAGAAAGAGTTTCCTATTTCAGAGCCAGATATACTGGGCTTACCTACAAGAAGAGACCAGGATCGGATACCAGGAGACCTCTTCAGATGGAGAAGGGAGCCAGTTCGGGTCTCTACCTGCATATACATTCCTGGCTTCTGAAACTACTCCCAAAATAAAAACAAGGCTTGTAGAGAAGAACAAAGAATTAGGTGAAAATGATCTTGCCAAATAATCAAAGAAATATTCAGTCATTCTGGTTAAGTCTGTTTTTCTATCACTCTAGCAGATACTCTAGCAGACATTAATATTAGATGCTATTGAAGAAAGCGGCAAAACCCCACTATGACTAAGAAAACCTGGGTCTTAATCCCAGAAATGCTGATATCTAGCTATGACTTTGGACAAGTCAAACAATTTCTGCTCCAGTTTCTTTAACTATAAGATAAAAGAGTTGAATTAGACAATCTCCAAGGCACCTTCAGCTTTAATGTTCTAGAAGCCTAGGAAATATCACAACGATTTCATTCTTTGCCTCAGCATTCCCCTCAGTCCCTCTCCTATAAAAACAAGAAGAAAAATATCTTAAAGATATCAATAGATAATTCAGAGTAAGAAGGAAACTGAGAAGTCACTTACTCCATGTCCTTCATTTTTTAGTTACTTGCCCAAGGTTGTACTCATAAAAAGTGGCAGAATAAAGATTTGAATTGCTTCTTCTGACTAGAAATCATTCTTTCCATTGCACTAGAAGGTTCATAAAAAGTAGATACAACCCATCAAAGCTTCATAGACTTTCAACTAAGATGGCAACATGAAAGGTCACAGAAAAGCCCATCTGCCCCACATATTAACTTAGCAAAGATCTAAAAAGTACCCTAGATTAGGAAATGATCAAGAAATTAAAAAAGAAACAATAGGGAGTGCCTTTTTCTAGAACAAAAAGTCAATCAAAAGCCTGTGAGCATCAGGAAAGGGAATGTGTCAGAGAAGACACTGTGAACACAGATCAGTAGGCAGGAAGCCCGCCAGCCTTCTGACCAAAGATACTCCAGGGATAATTGAAGGAACTTAGTTTCCGGGGGCCCAGAAACTCTGCTCAGGTAGTAAGCCCCCAGCACTTAAACCACAGGATAATCGTTTTGGTATTCTTCAACTACAAAGGACAAGCAAACAAAAAGCAAAGCCAAGTTGGCACAGTTATAGGAATCAGTGTTGCAGAATTTCCTTCTAAAAACTCCTCTTAACAGATGCACAAAATGCATTATATCAAATCCTGATGGGGAAAAGCAGTAAAAGTCATAGTGAGTCATTTGTCAAGCTCAGTTTGGCAAAGGAAAACAGACAAGAAGGTCTGTTGATAGTGAGAATAGGGTCAGGTCAGCAGCACTCCAATCCAGCATTATGTACCAGGGCAAAAGGAGATCCTAGATTTATACTGAGGCTCTACTAGACCCATTGCAGAGTTCAAAACAGGGCAGCAGCAGTGAGAAGTGATCCTGGATTCAAGAACTTTGTAAAAGCTGTAGGCACAAGCCTTTCCCTAAAATTCTAAAATAACACAACACTTAATATCTAAAGAAACCAACAGGAATAGCCTAAACCTTCCCTTCAGAAGTGTGACAGAGGCCAGCCCTGACATTAAGTCTAAAATCAGAAAATGAGCTGGAAGAATGGTAAAATAAACAAACAAAAGAAGCCCACTATAAAGAGTGATTAAAATGATAGAGGCACTCAAGACAAAACCAAAAGAAGAAAAAGACTCCAAAATCCATCACTCTACAAGGAAAGCCTCAAAGAAAAACCCAGCATGGGCAAAAATTCAACTAGAATTCCTGGAAACAGATGAAGAAAGAATTTGGGGGAAAGGGGAAGGAAAGGACACACATATACACCAAAATCTGAGTATATGTGTATGCATATATCTATGTACACATACATGAATAGATACATGTGTGTATCTATCTGTACATATAGATACATATAGACACATATAGATACATATATTATAGATGCACATGTAAATTTTTTTCTTAAAGACTGAACAGAGAAGTGGATATGGATCCATCATGGTATCAATGAAGAAAGAATAACTGGTTTTACAAAATGACTTTCTTCCAGAGATGACTGAATGAAAAGAGTGATCAAAATTCAACGACTCAGTAGACTAGACACAAAAGATACACTAGGTACTTTATATTAATGGAAGTCTTGGACCACTCCCATGATTCACCACCTTCACTCTTAAATATGTGCAGCTGAACAAAGATGGATTAAATCATACAACCATTCTATCTAGTTTGACTGCAAAATGAAAGGTCTGCAAAAGTAGATGACCTCAACTGGAATCTCACTGCTCTAGGCAAACCTCCTTCCCTCCCTTATCAACTCATTATCCTCTCTCATCTTTTCCAAACTTTTTTCATTTCTCATCAAACCTCTCATGACACTGCCCTCCTCTCCTCCCCTTAACTGAGATCTCTGCTTCATCATTTTACAGAAAAAATTGAGGCTATTTGCTGTGAATTCCTTCTTCCTCAATTCCTATCACTCAGATGCCTTCTGACATTTTCTCCTCCTTCACCCCTGTCTCATATAATGAGGTGGCTTACTCTTTATCAAGACTACTTGGTTTTTTTTGTTTTTTTTTTTATTAAAACTTTTTATTTGCAAAACATATGTATGGATAATTCTTCAACACTAACCCTTACAAAGCTTTCTGTTACAAATTGTTCCCCCCTACTCCTCACCCCTCCCCTAGATGGCAGGATATCCACTACGTGTTAATTATGTTAAGATACTTGGCAAATCAAATATATATATGCATATTTCCACACTTATTGTTGTGCAAGAAAAATCATATCTACAAGAAAGAAAAATCAGAGAAAGGAAACCCAATGCAAGCAAACATCGATAGAGAGCATGAAAATGTTATGTTGTGGTCCACATTTCACATTCCTCTCTCTGGGTGTATATGGCTTTCTTCACTGAACAATTGGAACTGGTTTGAAATATTTCATTGTTGAAGAGAGCCATGTCCATCAGAATTGATCATCATGTAGTCTTGTTGTTGCCATGTATAATGATCTCCTGGTTCTGCTCATTTCACTCAGCATCAGTCCATGCAAGTCTCTCCAGGCCTCTCTGAAATCATCCTGCTGGTCATTTCTCACAGAATAATAATATTCCATAACATTCATATACCATAATTTGTTCAGCCATTCTCCAATTGAAGGGCATCTATTCAGTTTCCAGTTTCTAGCCACTACAAAAAGGGCTACCACAAACATTCTTGCACATGTGGGGCCCTTTTCCTCCTTTATGATTTCTTTGGGATATAAGCCCAATAGAAACACTGCTGGATCAAACGGTATGCACAGTTTGATAACTTTTTGAGCATAGTTACAAATTGCTCTCCAGAATGACTGGATCCATTCACAGTTCCACCAACAATGTATCAGTGTCCCAGCCTTCCCACATCCCCTCCAACATTCGTCATTATCTTTTCCTGTCATTTTAGCCAATCTGACAGGTGTGTAGTGGTACCTCAGAGTTGTCTTAATTTGCATTTCTCTGATCAATAGTGATTTGGAGCACCTTTTCATATGACTACAAATAGTTTTAATTTCATCCTCTGAAAATTGTCTGTTCATATCCTTTGACCATTTATTGATTGGAGAATGGCTTGAATTCATCAAGACTACTTGTTAAATGATCTCATTTCATCTTATCTCTTCCAACAGACTACCCCCTCTGTTATCTTCACTCTTTCACTTATTCTTAATTTCTCCCTGTCTACTGACTACTTTAACTACTGCCTACAAACATGTACTTATCGCCTCCATCCTCAAAAAACTTGATCCTTCCATTTTTTATCTCTTTTGCCCTTTATAACAGTAGGTGCCTCCAATTTCTCTCTTCCTTAATCCCTTATAATCTGGCTTTTGACCTTATCATTCCACAGAAACAGTTCTCTCTCCAAAGTTACCAATAATTTCTTAGTTTTTTCCAAGTCATGCTTCTTCACCTCTCTGAAGATAGAAGCTAACATAGTGCTTGCTACATACCAGACATTGTACTAAGTGCTTTACAATTGTTATTTCATTTGATCCTCATAAAAGACTGGGATATAGATGCTATTATTATTCCATTTTACAGATGAGGAAACTCAGGCAAACAGAACTTAATGACTTACCTAAGAATCACATAAGGTCTGCCTGATTCCAGACCAAGC
>JAJPUD010005973.1:74327-91207 GCA_023553655.1 Myrmecobius fasciatus | reverse complement strand
CTTTTGCTAGATCCTCACCCAGATCACTCCTTCCAAACACAAGTGTCTCTCAGGATTCTATCCTAGGCTTCCTTCTAATTCTTCCTCTATGCTGCTTTATATAGAGATCTCCCATGGATTTAATTATCATATCTGCCATAATGCCAACGATTCTCAAATCTACCTATTCTGGTCAAAACTCTCAGCTGACCTCCAATCTCATCTGCAACTGCCTCTCAAACTAGACCTCCAATAGACACCTTAAACTAAACATGTCCAAAATAGCACTTAACTTCTCTCCACCCTATACCTTCAACTACTACTGCCACCACTTCCTCATTCCCATAGAGGATAATATCATCTTCCCAGTCCATTAGACTAGCAATTTAGGAATTATTCCTGTCTCTTGCCACCAGTATTTCTTACCTCCCATATCCTAGCTGTTGCCAAGGCCTATCAATTTCACCTTTGTAGCATCTCTCAGATATGCCCCCATCTTCTCTGACTGTCACCATTTAGCTGTAGGCCCTCATCAGTTCATGCCTCACTATTCCAACAGCCTAACGATGGGTCTACCTGTCTCAAGTCTCTCCCCACTCCAATCCATTTTTCATTCAGCCATCAGTAATTTTCATAAAGCTTAGGTCTGACCATGTCACTCTCATGTCACTCAATAAACTTCAGGGGTTCCCTATTGCTTCCAGCATCAAATACAAAATGCTCTAGGACTAAGCCTTGGAAGATATCCACAATTAAAAAGTAATCAATTAATAAATAATATATAGAGCTGGACCATGGGGACACAAAGACAAAACAAGAAATGGTAAACTATTTGTAACTGTGGAGAGAGAAGTTTTAGTTGAATAATAGTCACAAACCATACAGCAATAAGAAAGAATTAATTTTAAGAGAAGCATCAGATGCATTGTTGGTGGAGCTGTAAACAGATACAGCCATTCTGGAGAGCAATTTGGAACTATGCTCAAAAAGTGATCAAACTGTGCATACCCTTTGACCCAGCAGTGTTTCTATTGGGCTTATATCCCAAAGAAATCATAAAGGAAGAAAAGGGCCCAACATGTGCAAGAATGTTTGTGGCAGCCCTTTTTGTAGTGGCTAGAAACTGGAAATTGAATAGATGCCCTTCAATTGGAGATTGGCTGAACAAATTATGGTATATGAATGTTATGGGATATTATTGCTCTGTAAGAAATGACCAGCAGGACGATTTCAGAGAGGCCTGGAGAGACTTGCATGAACTGATGCTGAGTGAAATGAGCAGAACCAGGAGATCATTATACACAGCAACAACAGTACTATATGACGAGCAATTCTGATGGACATGACTCCCTTCAACAATGAAATGTTTCAAACCACTTCCAATTGTTCAGTGAAGAAAGCCATATACACCCAGAGAGAGGGATATGAAATATGGACCACAACATAACATTCTCATGCTCTTGATTGATGTTTGCTTTCATTGTGTTTCCTTTATCTGATATGTCTTTTATGTAGATACAATTTTTCTTGCACAACAATGATAAGTGTGGAAATATGTATACATATATTCGATTTGCCAAGTATCTTAACATAATTAACATGTAGTGGATATCCTGCCATCTAGGGGAGGGGTGGGGAGCTGGGGGGAAAAATCTGTAACAGAAAGCTATGTAAGGGTTAATGTTGAAGAATTACCCATACATATATTTTGCAAATAAAATAAATTAAAAAAAAAGAGAGAGCGAAGCATCAGAGAATTTATGTGGACCCTTATGAAAAAATAATCTCAAGATTTTGGACATTTTCCTAAATGGAAATTTTCCTCCATTAAACAAATAAGATGAGTTTTTTTCTTCCTCTATGAATTCAAAATTCTGGAAGAAATTGGATCAAAAACATCTTTCCCAGATGTGCTAGAAGTGTAAAGTTACAGATCTTTCTGGACTCAAAAGAATTTGTAAAATGTCATCTGAAGGCAGGATCATTTTTATAATTTTCTCACTTTACTTTTCTTACTTATAAAAATAATATGGCTAATGTAAAAATGTTTTGTATGATCTCACATGAAAAACTGATATACTATTTGCTGTCTCAGTGGTTGGAAGAGGGGTGGAAGGAAGAATTTGAAACTCAAAATTAAAAAAGAAAATGTCTTTAATAAAGTAAAGTGAAAAAGAAAAAAATCAAAAGAAAGTAGGGACGTTTGGAAAATTTTGTGGATAATAAGGCACTCTTCTGTTTGGATTATGTATCTTTCCTGACAATGGTGAACTCTTTAGGTGAAAACACTTTTCTATGTTTTATCCCTGGCCTGATTTTGAAATTCAGATTGTATCTGTCATAGAATTTTGTCACAGAATCTGTCATAGAATCTTTAAGATATGTTTGGCAGACATTTCGTCTTAGGAAAGCCTTTAAGGCTGCATTTTTTTTTTTTAACAGAATTTTAAGGCTACTTACTCAGCCATAAACTCACCCATCACAGTTAATAATTGACACTACATTATTTATTAGGTCAATGGATGTCAGGAAAGAGTAGTATCCTGAAAAGATCAAGGACTGAAAGAAAAAATTTCTATTATGAAATGATTGGGGCTTCCCCGATTCAAATCCGGTTCCTATGAGATATGTAGATTGGACAGAGGCAGCTTTTTGTTTAATGCGACATCATTTCTACTGACCTTCCAGAGATAACAAAGCGTGGATGCTATTTCTTGGGGGAAAGAGAAGCAGCTTTTACACGTAAATGGAAGAGAAATTACAAAAAGCTAATGTTGGCATATTTTGGCTCTGCCACCAGCTGTGTGGTCTCCGGCAAATCTGGATTGGATTCGATGACTCTTTCAGTTTTAAAGTTATGATCATATGGCCACCTGGCTCATCCTCACCAACCAGCAAGAGTGCTTAAGGTATGGGCGGGGGATGAGGAGGCGGGGGTCCTGTGGCTTCGGGAATCCTGTAGAAAGAGAAAGCCCAAAGACCCACAGTTCCCTGCATCCCCGTCAAGACTTCTTCCTTTCTTTTCTCTTTTCTCCAGCTTCCTCCAGCTACTGGAAAGAAAAGGTAGCAAAGAGGAAGATGCCAGGAAATTAGCAGGCGTGTGTATTCACTCAGTCACACCTTTCCTATTGCTTTGGCAAAACAAACTCGGTTAATCCTACCATCCCCAGATGGCAGGGAGGGCGGCAAAGCAGGTGGATGGAGAACGCGCCTACCTAGTAGAAGACGGCGGCAGAGGGAGTAGCACCAGGTACCAGCAGGAAAGCACTCGTTTGAATGAGGTCTGGGAGGGAAGGCTACTTCCGGATTCATACCCGGGAGGGTGGATATACCATAGAGTGGACCAGATGGTCCACTTCCGTTGCGGAAGAGGAACAGAAGGCGGACAAATCTCGGGAGGTCCCTTGGTTCCTCCGAAGCGTTGAGGGCCATCATGCGTTCTGGTAAAAATGGTCTTATAGACCCTAGGTTTAGAAGAAATGCAACGGCTGGTAAAATAAAAGTTTACAGGGGGAAGGAAAAAAAAAACTTTCAACTGGCTGGAGGTTCAGTAAAGCGAAACCGAAGGGTGACCTTTCAACTATCAGAGACGCTTTACTAGCCTAAAGAAGCCGGTGAATTTGGAAACTTTGCCCGATTCCAAGATGACTTTACCGTTTTTGTAGGCATTAGACCGGAAGCCCTGGAATTAGCGGTTGGGCAGAAAGTGAAAGTAGCTGATGTGTCCTAGTTAAGATGGGCTTCCACTGAGTTCCTCACTTTCTTGCTCTAGAAGGCTTTTATTCCTCGTGAGCACAGTTCAGGGGAAGGGAGAGGGATGGAGTGGAGTGAAGTGACGTTTCCCTATGTGCTGATGGTAACTTTTGGATCCCTCTTTCTCCTGAGCAAAAATATCATTTTAATAAGATGGTGCTGTAGAAGGAATGTTTGACAGTCTTGGAATTCACACATTAGTTATTCTCAATCCGTGTGATTTTCTGCAAGTCAATTCTTCTCTGACCCTGTTTCTCATTTTTAATAAAAAGGATATTTCCTGTCAATTTCATTTTTTGGAAAAGAATTGAGGTAATGTATATAAAAAACTTTGTGAAAATAGTGAAACACCAAACAAATGTTAAGGTGAGATCCTGATGGCCATTATGCACTTCTTTATTCAACAGACATTTATTAAGTTCCTCAGTGTCCAGAGCCCCAGAGTCAGATTCTAAAAGGGAGCTAAAATAGAATTCCTGTCCTTGTAACTTAGTCTTTTGCAGGTTGAAGCACTTATAAAAAGTAGGCAGTGGACTTACTGTTGTTATATCAAGGAAAGTGCTTTAAGGCAACTAGAAAACAAAACTGGAGACAAACAAGATAAATAAAGTTCATAATTACTAGTACTACACAGCAGTCCCTGAATTATTATCAGTATACTTCACCAGCTTCTTGAAAGCAAATTTGATCTAACTTGATTAACAGAAGGATTGGTATTTGATATATACCAAAAAAATGAGAACATGAATGATCCCTCTTTTATATCTGTATTTATGTATTCTGTGTAAAGTATTCATATCTTGGACCACTCCCAAATTTTGTGAACACAAAAAGGCAGTATACTAGCCAAAGAGGAAAAGGATATTTAAAGAACAATTCATTATTGATTTAGTAATTATTGAGTAAGCCACTTTAAAAGGACTATGTAATATTTATGCCATATTTACTGATTATTACAAAGCTTTTTGACTCATTTACATACTTGATAAGTTATTCATATGAATAGACCCAAATGAGATAGCCTAAGGCTGTTATGGTTCTGTCTGCCTTTAAACCCATTATCATCTTTCAAGAATTGAAATATTATCTATTCAAGAATTAATCAGTCAATAAGCATTTATTAATCATAACAAATCCTTTAATAAATCTTAACTAATCCATGCTTCACTTGCTCAATGTTTGGGTTTTGATGGCTGAGAATGAGTGTAAAAAGTATGTCTGTTTTGGCCAAAAACTTTAAGGGTCTTCCTCTTCTAGACTGATCCTTTTGGGAAGTCATACTAGGCCATCTTTTGCCTCATTCTTTACCCAGCATGTAATCACTGAATGAGTGTTGCTTCAGACAAACTGATTCCTGGAAAAGACCTTAGCAGGGTTTCTCACTGCATCCTGGGCCAACTTCAGTGATCCCAACCTATGTCTTAGCATTGAATTCTGATGACTCTGGAAGAGAGAGGTCCAACCTGCTTCACTTAAATCCAATTCACTTGGCAAATCAATATATCACCTTCCTGAAGCCATTGTCAGGTTCAAGAATGAAGGACAGAAGCAGCTAGGTGGCGTAATGAATCCTTTTGTATGGTTTAATAGCCCCCTTTTCTATTTGGGTTAGATACCATTGATTTTAAAAAACAAAGACAACAGTTAAAACTTGGGAAAAAATCCATGCTGTAGTAAACCCATATATCCCCATGCTATTGATGTGCCCCAAGATCAGTGTAAGACAAGAAAGAACAGCAAAGAATTGGAAACAAGTTAGATGTCCATCATGTTCTAAACAAATCATCATATGTGAATATAACAGTATTACTATGCTTTATGAAATAAATGTGATAAATAAAAAGAAGCATAGGAAGATTGAACTGAATTGCTGTAAAGCAAGGTAAATAGATCTAAGAAAATATATACAATGACTAAAAAATAGGAAACTATGACTGTTGATTGAATAGAATAAAAGAATCTGTAGGGAAAATAAATGACAATTCAGAGCTATGATAGAACACTTAACCCAGAAAAAGGAAAAGAGGTTACGTGGTATCTCTTCTTCCCAGTCACAGAAGATGAGCAGGGAGGCAAGATACACATCCCCAAAGGCCTGGATTTATCAAGTGGTCACATGGGGGAACAGGAGGAAATAGGTACTCAGAAACGAAGGAACTCCCACTAGAAGTAAACAGAACACTATGAGATCACTCTCTGAGGTCACAAGTTGTCTCTGCAGAGGGAAAGGAAGACATAAGAAGCTTCACAAACTATATATTCCTTAACATTTTATTTTTTGAATAAGAGGCAGCTAGATAGTAGATAGAGTAACAGTCCTGGATTCAAGAGGATCTGAGCTCAACTCCAGTCTCAGCTACTTTCTCTCTGTGTGACTGGACAAGTCACTTAACCCTGTTTGCCTCAATTTCTTTATCTGTAAAATGAGCCAGAGAAGCACATGGCAAACTACTCCAGTATCTTTGCCAAGAAAACCACAAGTACAGTCACAAAGAATTGAACACAACTAAATATTTTTTGGTTGTTTTTGAGAGGCATTTGGGGTAAAGTGACTTTCTCAGGGTCATACAACTAGTAAGTATTAAGTGTCTAAGGTCACATTCGAACTTGAGTCTTTCTAAGTCCAGGGCCAACATTCCATCTACTGTACTATATTTTTTTTTCCTTTCATAACACCATTTTTGTTAACACGTTAAATTTAAAAGGAAGTTCCAGTTTTCATTTCCACTCTCATGCTTAGTACATATGAACTCTGTGACTCATGCCAGCAAATGCAGGTATTTCCTTAGAATGGGTCACATTTTCAGTAACATCTACTGAACCAAAATTTCCCAAAAATGTTCCTCTCCAACATCTAGCACTTATATCTATTATTTAAAGGAATATAATGTATTATTTTATTCACTACAAACATTTAACATGACAGATTAAATATATTACCTCTAGAAAAAGGTCAGAATTAAATTCTCCTTGTATTTTCATTTTTACAATGCATCTTCAGAACTATGCCAATAATTCTTTGAGTAAAGAATTAATGCATTAGACTTATCTAAATGCATATTGGGCTAGGATATTATATTTGATAACCTACCTATGGCATTTGATATAGTTGGCAGGACCATGACACAGTGACCTCTTAGTTCAAAGAGGAGAAGACAAGATGCTTCAGATGCTGAGAAGACCTGCTGTAAGCATTTGGTATCTAATACCCTGGAATTATGGATAGTATAGGAGTAATCATATCACTGGCAGGACTGGGGAAAACTGTTTTCTCAACTCTAAGGAGACAACTGAGTATATTAGGTCAGAGCAAGAGAAGAATAGGAAGAGCACAGCTAAGAAAACAATCCTTGCAGCTTTTCTTAGAAAAACGGAGAGAAAAGTAAAGAAAAAAGGACAAGAAAACAAGAGATGAGTCTAGAAAAGCTTCTGGTACTTGTTTTTCAAAAGGTATAATCTATTAGAAAGGATATATCTTTTGTCTGAAGGCCACAAGGAAAGTGATATGGAGGTAGAAACAGGCCAGTTAACTGATTACAATACTTCAAAGGGCTATGGCAAAGTGCTGGGAATATAAAAGCCAAAAAAAAAAAGTTTTTTGCTCACAAGTACCTCATAGTCTAATGGAGAAAACATGAAAACAACAATGTACATACAAGGATAAATTGGAAAGCATTTCAGAGGAGAGGCAGAATAAAAGTAAAGCAGGTTAAGAGATTTAGAAGGACGAGGAAATCATTCTTGCCAAAGGTGGGATTTTAGTTGAGACTTGAAAGAAGCCAGGAGGCAGAAATGAAGAAAGAGAGAGTGCCAAGCATATAGAACAGCTAGAGAAAATGCCTGGATGTAGGAGATAAATTATTGTGTGCAATGAATTGGGGGAGGGGGAGGGGAGCTATGCCACTGAATTAAAAGGGAGGGGAGAGCATGGAGTACTAGAAGTAAGAAGATTGGAAAGGTAGGAAAGGATTTGGTTTAAAATCCCAACACAGAATTTTACATTTGATCCTGGAAGTAATAGAGAGTCGTTGAACTTTATTGAGTGAAGTTTGCTATTATCAAACACAAGGTCACATATGTGTAAAGGCAGAATTAGTGCCAGAGCTCCTTTTAAAAGAGAAATATATAGTTCCAGAGATTTTTCAGGAGAGATATGTGGAAAAAAAGAGAGAGAGAGAGAGAGATTTTGGAAGTTGTTACTGTCCCTGTTCATTTCCCTAGAGACTTTGGAAATTTTCCCTTGGACTGAGATCTCATTTTGCTCTCATCTAAAGAATTTGTTCAATCTTGGGTATTTTCTGATATGTTATAATCTGTATAACTTTTCTGATTGCTACTTATTGTTTGCTTGGGTAAATGAGTGTATTTGATCCTTGCTATTTGTGATAGTTTTTTGTAACTAGAGGTGGAAAGGAAACTAATTAATAGTCAATAAAAATTTATCATGTACCTTGCCAAGTGCTAAGGTTCCAAAAAAGAAGCAAAAGACAGTCTTTACCTTCAAGAAGCTCACAATCCAATAAAGGAGACAATAAACATGTGCAAGCAAATTACAGGATCAAAAGGAAATTAAACCAATGAAAGTCACAAAAATTAAGGAGTTGGGAAAAGCTTCCTGGGGAATATGGGATGATCATAGGAATTTTTTTTTTAATAAAGCTTTTTATTTGCAAAACATATGAGTGACTTTTCAACATTGACCTTTGCAAAAAAAAACCTTTTTTTTTTCCAAAGCTTTTCCTTTCCCTCCCCTCGCCCCCCACCCCTAGATGACAGGTAATCTAATACATGCTAGATAGGATAAATTATATGACAAATACAATACATGTATACATATCTATACAGTTATCTTACTGCACAAGAAACATCAGATCTAGAAAGAGAAGAAGAAAAAAAAACAACCTAAGAAGGAAAACAGAATGCATGGAAATATTCACAGAAAGCGTTAAAATGCTGTGTTGTGGTTCACTCTCAGTTCCCACAGGCCTCTCTCTGGATGTATATGACTATCTTCATCGCAGCACAACTGGTTTGAATCACATCATTGTTGAAGAGAACCATGTCCATCAAAATTGATCATCGTATAGTCTTGTTGCTGTGTATAATGTTCTCCTGGTTCTGCTGATTTCACTCAGCATCAGTTCATGCAAGTCTCTCCAATCCTCTCTGAAATCCTCCTGTTGGTCATTTCTTACAGAACAATAGTATTCCATAACATTCATATACCATAATTTATTTAGCCATTCTCCAATTGATGGGCATCTTTTCAATTTCCAGTTTCTTGCCACTACAAAAAGGGCTGCCACAAACATTTTTGCACATGTGGGTCCCTTTCCCTCCTTAAAAATCTCTTTGGGATATAGGCCCAGTAGAAACGCTGCTGGGTCAAAGGGTATGCACTGTTTGATAACTCTTTGAGCATAGCTCCAAATTGCTCTCCAGAATGGTTGGATCCGTTCACAATTCCATCAACAATGTATCAGTGTCCCAGTTTTCCCACATCCCCTCCAATAGCTATCATTATCATTTCCTGTCATTTTAGCCAATCTGACAGGTGTGTAGTGGTATCTCAGAGTTGTCTTAATTTGCATTTCTCTTGATCATAGGAATTTTAAAAAAGTCTGGGAAGCTAGTAGACAGAGAGAAGGAAGGAGAACATTGTAGGTGTAGGGAGACATATAGAGAAAATGCTCAGAGCAGTAGACAGGTGTCTTGGACATGGAGTCTAATACCCTAGAATTATGGACAGTATAGGAATTATATCACTGGCAGGACTGGGAAAACTGTCCTCTCAATCCTAAAGGGATAACTGAGTATATTAGGTCAGAGCAAGAGAATAGGAAGAGCACAGCTAAGAAAACAATCCCTCTAATTTTTCTTAGAAAAATGGGGATGGGGAAAAATGACCAGGAGAAAAATCAAGAAAACAAGGACAAGAAAACAAGAGTCAGGCCTAGAAAAGCATCTGGTACTTGTTTTTCAAGAGGTATAGACTATTAGAAAGGATGTCTCATGTCTGAAGGAGTCTGAAGGCCACATGGAGAGTGATCTGGAGGTGGAACATGCCAGTTAACTGATTATGGAACATCGAAGAGGTCATTGTCACCAGATCAAAAAGTATATGATGGGATTCAATGTATAAAAAAGACTGGAAAGGTAGGAAGATAAGTTATGAAGGGCTTTGAATGCAAAACAAAATGCATTTTGTATTTGATCCTTGAAGGCCTGGAGTTTATTAAGTAGAGAATGGGGCATTACATAGTTGGACTTGTGCTTTGGGAAAGTTACTTTGGTGAATGAATTGAAGATAGATTGAAAAAAGGAGAGACTTAAGACAAGCAGATCCACCAGCAGGTAATGTGAATGGTCCAGACATGAAGTGTCAAGGGTCTATTCCAGAATGGTTGCAGTGTCAGAGGAGAAAAAAGGGCATATTCAAGAGATGTTGCAATGGTAAAATCAATGTTTTTGCAACAGATTGGCTATGAGTGGTAGGAGATGAGAGAATGTGAGAAAGGATGACTTCTAAGTTGCAGGCCTAAGGGAATGAAAGGATAGTTTTAGTTTCTACATTAATGAGAAAGTTTGGAAAGATAATGAGTTCAATTTTGGACATGTGTAATTTAAGATGTCTACTAAACATTCCAATATGAGATGTCTGAAAAGCAGTTGGAAATATCAAATAAAAGTCAGCAAAGAAGGAAATGAGTAACTAAATCCAAGGGAACTGATCAGATCACTAAGTTAAGCAATATAGAGGGAGAAGAGAAGAGAGACCAGGGTAGTGCCTTGAGGATTCTTATGATTAGAGGATATGATCTGGATGAGGATCCAGCAAAGGAAGTTGAAATGGAGCAGGCTGATAGGTAAAAGAAGAACCAGGAAAGAGTGATCCCCCAAAAACTGAGAGAAAAGAGTATCAAGGAGGAAAGGATGAAAATATCAAAGACTGTATAAAAGTCAAGGAGAATGATGAAAAAAAAAAACAATAGATCTGACTATTTAGATTATTGATAACTTTGGAGAGAAAAGTTTCAGTGGAATTATGAGGTTGGAAATCAGATTGTAAGGGGTTAAGAAGACAGTGAGGGGAGACAAAATACAAGCACCTATTTTGTAGATGATCTTTTCAAGGAGTTTAGCTTTAAAGGGCAAAAAATATATATAATAGAAGAGATAGAAAGTTCAAATGCGGGAAGGAAGTTGAGGTTTGAAACATGGGTGTGTTTGTAGGTAATAGAAAAGCAGCTAGTAGACGAATGGCAAATAAGTGATAAAATGTGAATGACAGAGAGGCATTTTGGAGAAGTCTTTTGGAGAAGACAGGATAGTATGGGATAGCTTGAATAGGTTGAGAAAAGTTAATCTTAGTAAGGACAGGAGTGAAATAGGAGATAGTAGCAGAAAGCATCTAAATGATAGGAGATAAAAAAAGAGGGGAGAAAGAAAGAGCTCACAGAAAATGGCCTCAATGTTTTCTGGGCAATGATGAGGCAAAATTATCAATTGTGAGGGTAGAAGAAATGCTGTGGTAAGAGGAGAGAAGAAAAGATTTGGAAAATCCACTGTGGATCATGGGATAGTGAGCTGAAAAGAGATATACTAGGATTGCTTAGCAATAGTGAGGGTACAATGAAGTTATATAACAAATTTATAGTAGACCCAATCAGAACAGTTATGTGACTTTCTCTCCCTTTGTTAAGCAGCTCATGTGTACGAGTGAAAATGGTGAGTAGGAGATGTGATCCAAAGCTAAGGATTGATAGGGTGTAATTGGTTATGATAAAGTGGTTAGGGACTCAAGAAAAGAGTTGAGCAGATTCATTAAGACATCAAGAAGGGGAAAAGGAGAAAGTGGCTGATGCAGGAGAGATGTCTTAGCAGAGAATTGAGAGATTGAAGACATGAAGGTCACAGTGTGGACAAAGAAAAGGGTTTAGTAAGGGAAGGTAGAAGGAAAAATGGAAAGCTAATAGATTATTGTCAGATATAAGGGGATTTAGGAATTCTTTTACATGGAGGTACTGTATTTGTGGGTGGTGGCAAGATCAAGGCTATAATCACTTCTGTCTGTAGCTGAGGTGGAATGGAAAAGTAGGTCATGAGAAATGAGAGGATTGAGGAATTGAGAAGCTAGAGAGTTTGCGAAAGAGTCAGTAAATACTGAAGTCCCCATATTTGAGGACAAGAACTGGGGAGAAGAGAAAAACTTGGCGTTTTGTTCATTGAGGAAGTCAGGGGAATAATCTGGAAGTCTGGGAAGTAAAAGGCTAAGGATTACCCACTCCTTAAAACCAATTACAAAAATGGTTTTTTGCACCTTATTAAGATTCTACCCCTATCCCCCTCCCCCAATCATAAAACTTTGGGGAAGCAGAAAAACAAAGCTCTAAATAGGCATCCAGCCATGGTTAGCTGCTCACCTCAAGACAGAAATCACAGGCTCCTTTGAATATGGTAGGCCAGATTCCAGAGATATTTATGTATTCCACTCTTGACCCATGCATCTGTACATTTAGATAACCTGTGTGGACATATATATCTTATACTAGCACATATATCTTATTTTGGAAAATATGTAAGTCCCCTATATGAAGCTGAAATATATGAGAAGCCCTAGCCCAGATGGCCCCAATTATTATTTTTAATATGGTGAGATAGTGAATTTTTTTTCTTTATTAAAGCTTTTCATTTTTCAAAACATATGTATGGACAATTATTCAACATTAGCCCTTGCAAAATCTTGTGTTCCAATTCCTCCCCTTTCCCCCACACTCTCCCCTAGATGGCAAGTAGTCCAATATATGTTAAACATGGTAGAAATATATTAAGGCCCCAATTATTAACATCCACATCAAATGCTTTTGTGCTCATACCAAAGAACAATTCAGTTGATGCAATGATATACACAAATGAGTACACAAATATGGCCCATTACTTGACCTTGCTGTAGATGCTCAAGGACATCTGGAACTATCTCCACATGTGGCTCAAAATGCCATACTCCACTAAGTATGAGAATATATGATACTCTTATCTAAAGATGATATGGCCACTGCCACAGCATGATATATGATCTGTTAATGCAGCTTGACCCTTGTACACTATCTACTCTTATAGTGTAGCCAGACTATGCAATACTAGCAGACAGTATTACACAGCATACTTACCAGCTCTCAGTCAGTGAACATTAATTAAACACCTTTGAGGTGCCAACCACTGTGCTAGGTACTGGAGATATAAATATAAAAAAAGAAAGGCCCTGGCTTTAAGCAGTTTACAACCTCATGTGACAAGACATAAAGGAAGCTGAAAAGCAGGTGATTAAGAAGGGAAAGAAGAAAGTAACTAGTGATGGGACATGATAAAGAAGTATTAAAAGAATGCAGCTGAATGAAAAATGAAATGGCTATCCTGGGGCCCTTCCATAAAAGGAGATTTTATGACTCCAATCAAAAAGGCAGATGGTACTGTTGAGGTACGAGTACTGAAGTGGATCTTGCAATATGATAGGATTTCCCAATGATGAAATTCCTATCATGATAGAGAAATACAAAGACCTCCAAAGCACAAGGAATATAGTTTGTTCTACTGGTGGTATACATTCTCAGTAGAGAGTTCTAGTAACCCAAGCTCTGGAATATCTACTATTAAAATGCCAAAATAGAGTACTCTAATAACTTTAGGTATCTGGAATCCATTATTTCTGTAACAGAACTGAGTAGAAAGAGATGGTGATATAGTCTAATTTATATGTCAAAGGAATTCCCACTATAACAGCCAACAAATAAATGGTCATCCAACCTTTGCTCAAAAACCCCCTACAAGAAAAAAATCTACCACTTCTCTAGGCATCTCATTCCACTTTTGGAAACTTCTAACAGGAAACTTTTTCCTCTCGACATCAAACCTATTTTTTTCTTTTTGCTTTTTTTGCATCTTCTATCCTTTTATTATGGTTCTAACCTTTAGGGTGGAACTAGTTCCTATTCCACATGATAGCCCTCCACATATTTTTGTAGTCCTATCCAAAAAGGAAATAATATTAGTTTATATGACTTGTTGATGTAGCCATGCTAGCTCTTTGGAATGATCACATCCCTTTTTTAAAGTCACCAGCCATTTCTTTGATAATTCGTTCTAGAATTTTCTCAGGAATTGAAGACAGGCTTATTGACCTATAGTTTGTCAACTCTGTCCTCTTTTTCTTTTTATTTAAAGTTTTAATTAAGAAAAATTTGCTTATCTCTAAAATCATGGTACTTCTCATTATATATAATCTTTCAAATGTTACTGACTATGGCTCAGCAATCACATCTTCCAGTTTATTCACTGGGTCAGATAACTTGAATTCATCAAGAGTAGCAAGAAATTATCTTCTTATCTTTTCACTTACCTTGGTTATCAAATACTTGTAAGTTATTTTCATTCTGCCATTTCCAGTGTAAAAGTAATTCTTTTCCCAATTAATTTCAAATTGTTGTTTCAAAGGCCCTTCACTGAATGTAATTGTAATTGTATTATGGTCCCCTCAAATGTATTTAATATTTTTACTTTTCTGCGTTTGTTATGAGATTTTTATGCCCTGAGACATACCTTTTGTGAAGGTGCTATATACAGCTGAGAAATATGTATACACTATCCTATTCTTATTTAATATTCTCCAGAGTCTATCATATCTAACTTTTTAAAATTCTATTCAGGTCCTCAGCTTCTTTCTTTTTATTTTATGGTTAGACTGGGTCTTTATCTAGATCTAAGAGGGGTAAATTAAAGTTCCTTGCTATGTACTTTTATTGTCTCTTTCCTTCTGTAATTCACTTCTTTTCCTTCAAGAATTTGGGTGTGATGCCATTTGGTGCACATATGTTCTATGCTGATATTAATTAATTGACATTTTTAGCAAAATGTAATTTTTCTGATTATTTCTTATAGGTCTATTTTTTGTTCTTATTTTGTGTGAGGTCATGATTGCCAACCCTGCCATTTTTTACTTCAATTAAAGGATGATAGATTATGCTTCAACTCCTTATTTTAATTCTGTGTATATCTTTCTTTTTCAAACCTGTAACTTGTAAATAACATATTTTTAGATTTTGGTTTCTATTCCATTGTGTTCTTTTTCCACTTTATGTGTGATTTTATCATATTCATATTCACAGTGATGATTACTAGCTATGTATACCCTCTGTCTTATTCTATTTGTCTTTCTTTTTTTCCACCCTGTCCCCTTCTTAGGAGTCTGTTTTGCTTCTGAATACTGCTTTTCTTAGTTTGTTTTCCCTCTTGTCCCCTCTCTACCTTTCTCTTAGCCCTTTCACCCTGTTGAAGAAGATGAATTTTTGTACTCAACTATAACTTTTTCCACTCAGAATTTAGTTTGGAACATTTTCTGTGATCCTTATAGAAAAAGTTTGAGTAATGCCTTAGTAATTTTGACCTCTCATTCTGCCATCTTGACTTTACCCTTAACTTCCAAGAAAACAGAAAAAAAATAAGAATTGAAGGTCTACACTATGCCCTTTTTTGGGTCAGTTATCATTGTCCTATCCACTCAAATCCAAAGTTTTCTTCCTTCTTTGATGCTCCTTTTTCTCCTAATATAGTTTTTAAAAGTCCTATTTATTTTCTTAAGCTTCCCTTACCAGCCTCAGTCTGCTCCAAAACCAGGTTCACACCACTCATATCATTTCAGTACTTTCACATTCCATGCTATCCACAAGTGATAGGCAAGCATAATTGAATAGTAGGATGGCCTTCTGGAAGAATACCTGCAAGCTGAAGAATCCTAGAAGATGAGAACTAGAAAGTACCTCAACTGCCATCTAGTCCCATATACCAAAGGAATCTACACTGTACCATTCTTTTTTTTAAAATTAAAACTTTTTATTTGCAAAACATATGTATGGGTAATTCTTCAACATTAACCCTTACAAAGATTTCTGTTACAAATTTTTCCCCACTACTTCCCACCCCTCCCCTAGATGACAGGATATCCACTACAAGTTAATTATATTAAAATACTTGACAAATCAAATATATGTATACATATTTCCACACATCATTTTTGTGCAAGAAAAATCGTATCTACAAGAAAAACAATCAGAGAAAGGAAACACAATGCAAGAAAACATCAATCGAGAGCATGAAAATGTTATGTTGTGGTCCACATTTCACATCCCTCTCTCTGGGTGTATATGGCTTTCTTCACTGAATAATTGGAACTGGTTTGAAACATTTCATTGTTGAAGAGAGCCATGTCCATCAGAATAGATCATCATATAGTATTGTTGTTGCCAGGTATAATGATCTCCTGGTTCTGCTCATTTCACTCAGCATCAGTTCATGCAAGTCTCTCCAGGCCTCTCTGAAATCATCCTGCTGGTCATGTCTCACAGAACAATAATATTCCATCATATTCATATACCATAATTTATTCAGCCACTCTCCAATTGATGGACATCCATTCAGTCTCCAGTTTCTAGCCACTACACAAAGGGCTGCCACAAACATTCTTGCACATGTGGGGCCCTTTCCTTCCTTTATGATTTCTTTGAGATGTAAGCCCAATAGAAACACTGCTGGGTCAAAGGGTATGCACAGTTTGATAACTTTTTGAGCATAGCTCCAAATTGCTCTCCAGAATGGCTGGATCCGTTCACAGTTCCACCAACAATGCATCAGTGTCCCAGCCTTCCCACATCCCCTCCAACATTCATCATTATCTTTTCCTGTCATTTTAGCCAATCTTACAGGTGTGTAGTGGTACCTCAGAGTTGTCTTAATTTGCATTTCTCTGATCAATAGTGATTTAGAGCACCTTTTCATATGACTAGAAATGGTTTTAATTTCATCCTCTAAAAATTGTCTGTTCATGAAGGGATGCCCATCAATTGGAGAGTGGCTGAATAAATTATGGTATATGAATGTTATGGAATATTATTGCTCTCTAAGAAACGACCAGCAGGACAATTTCAGAGAGGCCTGGAGGGACTTTCATGAACTGATGCTGAGTGAAACGAGGAGAACCAGGAGAACATTATACACAGGAACAAGACTATACGATGATCAGTTTTGATGGACATGGTTCTCTTCAACAATGATGTGATTCAAACCAGTTGTTCAGCGATGAAAATAGTCATATACAT